>JAKDFA010000003.1:2066071-2308387 GCA_036971435.1 Dactylellina sp. 'tibetensis'
GGTTAACGTGCTGACCCTGTTAGATGTCGAACAGGTATCCTCCAACTGTCGAGCGTTCCAAAAATGTCAGCATTGTTGTTAAGTAGAAATTTTGGATGATTTTAAAGCCCGTAATCAACATCACCTCCAATGAGCACTGGACTTGCATTCATCGTGACCATATGAGGTTCGCTGAAAAGCAACGCTTTGAGATTCATATTCGTTACCACAAGTATTGCCTCCTTAACTTTCGATAATGAGACCGAAGGGAATCATCTCTCGGCAGCTTGGTCCTACCATGATACCAAGCTTCCCTCTTGAACATAAATTTCCCTTCAAAATATTATTGATACTTATTACTGGCATTTCTATCGCTGGGTATTTGGTGAGTGAATATAATAAAAATCCATCCTTTAATGAACTTTTTATCTCATAACTTGCTAGTTTAGTAACTTTCAGTATTCTAGCAAAAATAGTTACCCCGACATAGCTACGGAAGCCCCGACTCTAGCAAAACGGGAGGATCACGGGGAATTTCGCGCCGATATCACAACTGGCCGGCGATCATGTTTTGGAATGAAAGACGAAGACGGTAGAGGTCCGCACCTGGCCGATCTGCTTCGCTTCAAACAAGACCGCGTAAACGACATGATACAGCCCTTTGTAATTGACAGATATGGTTGTTACCAAGTATACTGTCTCGCCCCCCGGGCTGCTCTGAAACTCTGCAACTTTACTCCTAGACCGTCATATATGATCTATGATGGCACGCAGGTCTATAACGCGGTGTTAACCTTAATGGAGGACTGGTGGGTTTCATGGAAGTATCTCAGATGGCCGATTCAAGAACCAGACCGGTACCCGTCGGAATGGGATAAGCAACTTAAGAGCGGGTCCTGCAATGCGATGTATATTGGAGGTGAGGAACGGAATAGAGATCGTGAGAGAATGATTGCTGATATTAGGACTGATGGGTGGTGGTTGAGTATTGATTCACCGGTGAATAGGGATGTCTGCTTGGATTCGGATAATTTTGTGACAGGAACTTGTTTGAAAGATGATCCTCCGAGCTGCAGTTGGCCTTACAATGAACCCATACAGTATATGTAAACCATGGTTGCTGTTCTGAATGTTGCAAGCATATTTAGTGCGGAACAAGAACTCGGATAGGATAATTGGACGACAAAGGACATTTTTGGGAGGTGGATATCATAGTTTAGCAATCGGTACTGTTAGAGCAAATCGCTAACAATAAAATCGTATTTTCCATTCCGATACGCCAAGCATAATAAACATTACAGATGTTTACGGACATGCCCAAATATAGGATTCAGAACCGCTTGCTCAACTAATAGCACAGAACGTTATAGAATGTAAATCCACCCTATCTCTCGCGCTAGCTGTATCCGCCAGCTTTGAGGCGGCAAAACATGCGAAAATAACTTTTCTAGCCTTCAAATGTTAGTGTGTGCGATCCTTGAGAGTATATCCTTCGGCCACGTGAACTTACAATCTTCAATGCACCCTATTCTACCCGTTCTTAGAACAGTAAAATTGCTAGATTCCAAGTCTGCTTATTCCAATCGATTGTTTGCCTTCGTGTTGACGGCCAGGAAATGGTAGAGGACGATAAGGCCCATCATGACGCTTCCGAGGAAGATGGCAAGGGAGTTGAGTTCGACGTCGGAGATCATTTCGAAAGTATCTCAGGAACCGTGATACAAGAGTTATGTGGATTATATCGTGCCGGTGGGAGGAAAGTCAGAGCAAACAATCGGGGTTCCTGAGATCAATTGATGTTTCGACGGTGGTGAGAGTGGTCAGTGGGTGGTTACGAGGCAGAAGTGGTTTACGTGTAGCCAATTGGCGTTCTGACGTTGCTGCGCGATCAAAATTGCCAAATACAGCAACTATCATATTCTAACCGTATCCGGTAATACTTGAATTTTGCGAGCTTCTAATTTGTGACTCGCCTCACAACCTCCACAATGGCAATTCTTCAGTCACTTCCTGCCCTTCACGACACCCTAATACCTAGCGTCTCTACGATAGACTCCACGATACCTCGCAGACCAGACCCAACTTACGCCCGGCGGTCTATCTCGTCGAACATTTTTCGAATTTGAAGCTCCCCCCACCATATTCTCAGATCCACAAGACCTACAGGAGCTCGAACAACAGCGTCACCATGCCGCCAAAAAAGACTGACCAGAAGGCCCAGAAGGTCGCGGAGGATAAGGTTGATATCGCCCTACAATACCCTATATATACATGACCTCTGTGCTAATAAACAGCTCCAATGTAGACCTTTGGCATGAAAAACGTACCTGCCCTCAGCTCCATACTCCCTCGTAAACCTCACCAAATACAATAGCCTAACTATTTCATCACAGAAAAAAGGTGCAAAAGCCCAAAAGACGATCCAACAAATAACGACACAGGCCACGAGTGGAGCTTCACCAGCGGAAAAGAAGAAGGCTGCCGAAAAAGCGGCACGGGCTGCTGAGAAGAAAGCTGCCGAAGATGCAAAGAAAGAAGTTGCTGCGCTATTCAAACCGATGCAGGTGCAGAAGATACCATTTGGAGTGGATCCAAAGTCGGTTGTTTGCGCGTTTTTTAAGCAGGGGACTTGCGAGAAGGGTATGCGGCTCTATACATCTCGAATATATGTGACTCTAGGAGGTTGAAACAGGAAATCACTTGCTAAGAGATTTGACCAATATAGGCAAGAAATGTAAATTCTCGCACGACCTAGCTATCGAAAGAAAGACAGAAAAACGGTCGCTCTACGACAATGGGGAGGGCTCCTCAACTGGCGTTTCGGAGAAGCAAGAAACATCTGAAAACTGGGACGAAGCCAAGCTACGAGAGGTTGTCATGTCGAAACACGGAAACCCGAAAACGACAACGGATATTGTCTGTAAATTCTTTATTGAAGCGATCGAGGTTGGAAAGTACGGCTGGTTCTGGGTTTGTATGTTTCTCTTCTTTTCCCGAACGTATATTTATTTGTAGTGTTGGCAAAGGATCTGATTTTCTTTCCATAGGTCCGAGTGGTGGCGACCAATGTAAATATAGACACGTTCTACCTCCTGGCTTTGTTGTGAAGACGGCAGCACAGAGAGCACTTGAAAGGGAGGAAGCAGATAAGAATCCGAACCGCACGTTAACACTCGAAGACTTTTTGGAGACGGAAAGACACAAGTTAACCGGCACTCTGACACCCGTAACGGAGGATACATTTAAGAAGTGGAAGTCGGAGCGGTTGAATAAGAGGGCTGCAGAAGAGGAACTACGGCGGAGGAAAGAGGAAACGGGTAGGGAGTTGTTCGAGAAGGGTGGATGGCAGGACGATGATAGCGAGGCGGAGAGCAGCGAAGAGGAGGTTGAGGGCAAAGGCAAAGGAAGAGCAGATATCTGGGATTTGGAGCAGCTACGAAAGGAGACAGAGGCGGCAGAAGAAGAGCAAGAGGCGGAGAGAATAAGGATCGGTGGAGCTTTAGACTGAGGCGGCTGCTTTTAGGCTGTATTTGTACAATGTAGATTTTGGTCTGGATTTCAGACTGTTCTTGAGCGCTCTTTTATCTTCTCCCTACTGTTCTTCGACTTGTGTTCTAGTCGATGGATCGGATGTTTGTGGGAAACTAGTTGTTACCACTCGATATTTGGGATTGAGGAATGCATTTATGGGTATCATAGCTTGAACAAGATGATGTACATGTTACATAACATATTTTATCCGATTCGGACTTTTATTAGTGTTATTATGATCAAGGAATTTTAAATTAGTCATTGCCAGCAGTGGTGGTAGCTGGCGGGTTAGCATTGGCGTTTGCATTGCCTCCGCCCCCACCCCCACCGCCGTGCCCACCCCTTGGGAAGCCTCGACCTCGGCCCCCTCTTGGTCCAAAAGGTCCGAAGGGGCCAAATCCACGTCCTCTACCTCCCCTGGGGCCGTGGTTCTGTGGTCCGTGATGATTCGCAGGACCTGTAGGGGGGCTTTGCATGCTCTTGGGCCCTGTTGGGATAGTAGGATTTACTGCATTTGTCGAAGCTTGTGTTGAGTTCTGAGTTGAGGCTTGGGTTGAGGCATTGCTGGGTGCTGTGGGTTCTGTCGATGTGGTTGCCTGGCTTGCTTGCGCAGGAGCTGCTGCTTGGGCTGCTTGTCTATTTGGGCCTCCACCCCCTCTTCCACCTCTGTTTCTTCCACCTCTGCCTCGGTTGCCTTGTGGTTGCGGGCCAGGTTGCGACGGAGCGGATGTTGCGGTTGTAGTTGTTTGAGTATTCGACGTGGATTTTTGATCCATGGTTGTGGTTTCTGCATTGCTAGGCTGGGTCGATGTTGGATCAGATACAGTCGGTGTTGCTGGTGTCTCTTCTTTACGCTTGTCTCTATTCCGATTCCTTTGTCTTCGGCCGCCCTCTGCCTTGGCTGGGTTTACTCCTTCCTGCGTAGATTTCGCTTCTGTCTGAGGCGAAGGCTGCGAACTCGTCTGATTGCTTGAACTTGCTGCAATATTTGAGGTCGAAGCGGGAACGGCTGCAGTTGGCTTTTGTTCGGCGACTGGCTCCGCATTAGCTTTATTCCTCCTGCCTCGGCCACCACTGGTTGTGATGCCTAGATCTCTCTGCAAGATAGCAGCGGCAGCAAGACCTGCGTTTCCGCGTTCCCGCCTAGAGGGTTTAGCAGGTTGTTCCTTGGGTGACTTGGTTGATGCCGCTGGAGTAGCTGGCGCAGCTGGCGCAAGGGTCTGGGCTTTCTTATCGGGTTTCTTCCCCTTATCGCTAGAAGGACCAGCTGCTGCCGCGGAGGCTTTCTCCTTCTCCTTCTCCTTTTCTTTCTCCTTTTCACGTCTCCGCTTCCTCTCTCGCTCCCTTTTCTTGCCACCAGAGGAAGATGTTGTGGACTTGGCATCGTCTTCCTCTGCAGCGGCGAGAGTGGCAGCCTTGCCCTTCCCTTTATCTTTGATTTTCGGGTTAAGTTTCTGCTGTTTGATAAACTCGACAAGAGGTGTAGATGTAACCTTGGTACCAGGCTCCACGATTGGAGCGTCGTACGAAGGTGTAGGTACTGTCAATGGATCACGGTACACCTTCTCCTCCCCTTCGGCAGGTTTTTCGGTGTCGCCCTCGGTTCTTGTGAGTGTGGTAGATGCGGCATTTGGTCCCGTATGCTTCAGATGCTCCAGGAAAGAGAGGAACTCTGGGTCGGTATCGATTGTGCCGCTCCTGGCATCGTGCCGCTGGCGGCCTTTGGTTCTAGGGATTTTCTGGAAAGGTGCGAACTCCACCTGGATGCGCGATTCCTGGCCTCGAGAGTCGATCAGTTGTTTTCCATTGAGCCCGCCCTTGATTTGTATTAATATTTCCGGATTTTTAGCTTTGGCGTATCCTACGGTGGAGGTCGTGGGCTTGTTGCGACTGGGAAGTTGTTAGCTCTATGAATGTGAAGTGGTGTTTGGAAAAGTGGTAATACTCCTGAGGCACTTTTCCTGGTGTGAAAGAGGACCACTCGACGGTATCCTTGTTGATATAATCGGCAGTGAGGACATTATACTCCTGTTCGGTCATAGACGCGGGGATATGGCGGATGATGACCTTCAGTTTGGGTGCTGGTGGGGCCGGCGCAGGAGCTGGAGCCGGCGCGGCAACGGGCTGGGGTGTCGGAGCTGCCTGGATGGGAGTAATGGGGTTGCCCCTGCCGCGGGTTTTGATTTTGATGATTCCCGGGGTCGCCATGATTGGAGATTACCCGGTGGATAGCGACGGTGAGGGTGATGATGTTGATGAGGATGAAGGGAAAGGTGAAGATGAGTGAGTGGGATGATGTCCTCTTTGCATTTCCAGTAGCAGGGTCTCCGTCCGGCAACACAATTAATACCACAAGCAACAGCTTCTCTGGATGCCTTTCTTTGATTTATGTATGTATGACACTGACAAATAAATAATTCAAAATTAATTATCTAGAGGATAGAAGCTAGCATTATAAATGGCTCTTGTATCAATAATACTAATGAGGGGCCGAAAGTAAGAATCCCAAGTTACCCAGATCACTCGTCGTGTTATGGGTCGATAATTCACTAAAAAAGACGTCTATACTTCAATTTAAAGAATTCTCGTTATCCTACTAGTATTATAACTTTGTTTACAATCGATCGCGTATGCGCCAGATAGTAACTCTAGAGTTTTCAGTGAGGGCCGTGGCAGCTGAATTTGAAGTGTAAGGCGCACTGACCAATTCTCATTCCATCATCCCATGAAAACACCGGACGGCAGATGAGTCAGTGAACAAAATAGATCTATCGAGAGACCGGGGACGCTAATGGCTCTCCGAATTCGGGCAGCAGCAATAGCAGACAAGCAACTCGGCTAGGCATCTCCATCCTGGGATCCTGCAGGGTCTTATCAACCCCTCCTTCCAAGTGGATCAAGTTCTTGTCCGGCCGTCCCAGACCCCGGCCAACGCAGAATGTGCAACAGGACAAAAGGACCCTGCTCGACTGTTCTGATCCGCTCCGCCGTTACCGGGGAATCATGCAATCATTTGTGAGCACGGGATCTGGCAGTTATAACGTTATTTAAAGGCCGAAGCTACCCTTCTTGGCATCTTGTTAAAGGCGTCCAATCCCAATTAGCTGTCGCCTACCTCGGCATAGTCATACATACATATCCACTATATATACCTACATATATATCCATATCTCTATGTATGCACTCGGTTTGGAGAGCACCCAGCTTCACAAACATACCAAGATAATATAACCCTTGGTAAAACGTCTCAATCGTAAACCTAAACGTTTACAATTGACAGTAAACACACATATATACCACAAAATGCCACAATATTACCCATCTCTCCTCCCTCATCTCCAAGAATGGGCCCTCTCCCAGCCCCTCTTCTTCACCGCTACCGCCCCGCTCACAGGAAACCACATAAACCTCTCCCCCAAGGGCCTCCCCTCGTCCTCCCTCTCAATACCAAACCTAAACACTCTCCTCTACTTGGACTCCACGGGCTCTGGCTGCGAAACTATTTCTCATCTCTACGAAAACGGCCGCATCACAATCATGTTTATATCGTTCGACAAGGTACCCCGAATTATGAGACTATTCTGTAAGGGGAGAGTAGTCGAGCGGGGCACCGACGAGTACGCCCTCTTGGTCCCGAACCTAGGCAGCGGGGAGAATAGTAATGGCGCTGGTATGCCAACCGCCAGAGCGATTATACGCTGCGATATCTTCAAGGTACAGACATCCTGCGGATACGGTGTTCCGCTTTTCCTCGAAGGAAGATGGGAGGATAGGGGGACCTTAAACTTCTGGGGCCAGAAGCAGGTGGAAGATGGAAAGCTGGGTGATTACCAGGTCAAGAATAATGTCAGGAGTCTGGATGGTCTACCTGGGCTAAAGAGCGCTAGGAGGAGAAAAGGAGAGTGGACAAAGATCGTTGAGGGGTGGGTTTTGTTGCTCAGGGTCTGGGGCTATCTGGGTTCTCTCTTGGTAGGTATATTCCTTGGAATTATCCTTACGGCGACGAATCCCGGAGTTTCGGGTATCAAGACTCTGTGGAACATAGACGGCAAGGGTCTTCTGTCGGATTGGTAGCTTATCGATATCACTCAATCCTCACCATATTATCTAATATCTACGTTCTGCATGCCCAATCATTTCCTATCTGTAATTTAGCGTCTCAGAATGTACAATCGCACTATCACAATTCAAACTCCTGTTAAGTTTTGCTGATTCGTTAAAATGTATCGTCCGCCGGCACAAGGGATAGAACTTAGTTGGCTCTCTAAATAGAGATATTAAACTAGATATCGCCAGTATAGTATGTTTTGTACACGTCGAAATGCTCAATATCAGGTCGACCGTAAACGCTACCTAGCATAACAACCTCTAGAACAAAATACAAATATTGTTACAAGAAGTATTCTCCTCTACCGCTTCTTCCCGGTGGAACCGCTCGTTGATCATCCGGCACGGCTCTAAATATCTTGAATTCCGGCTGTAGATCATCCTTCACCTGCATTATGCTAGCAACATTACCACATCTGTAGCAGTAGTTTGGCGCCGACCAGACAGTAACGACAGCATTCTTAAAGTGGTACTGCAAACATTGACGTTAGAGTGTAAGACTAGAATTAGTGGAGTTGAAATAATCCTACCTTGTAACCCTCATTAACAAGTTGATGGGCTCTTGCGATCAATGTCAAGTTGTTTACATGGTTAAACTACACTCTTTCATTAGATTCCAGATTCGGTAGCAAATATTGAAGTTCATTATTGCAACATACCTCTGATGCAACCTTGTCGCCGAACAGCCATCCAGCACCTCTTGGTGAAACTGCCCACGTGTCGACATCTAGAGAATATAACTTGTAAGCAGTAGCGCTTCTTGAAGTGTCCTCGAATTCATCGTACCTTCCGGGTCGCTCCAGACCAAGTCGCAAAAAGCTCCTTCGTGAGGAATTTCCTGGGCTCGGGCCACTACTCTGATCTGATCCAGCGTTCTAATCTCCGGACTCAATCCTCCGTGCACGCACAGGACCTTCCCGTCAATAATCGCCGCTAGTGCCAAAAAGTCGAATACCTGACAGCAACTTTTCCAGACGCTCGCATTGCCATATTTGGTCTGACATTCCTCATAAAAGCCATAGACCTGCGTGATCTGTCTGCTCTCGTGGTTTCCCCGAACAAGCGTTATACTCGATGGGTACTTCGCCTTTAGGCACATTAAAAGTGTGAAGGTTTCGAGAGAAAAGTAGCCTCGGTCGACGAAATCGCCAAGGAAGACATAGTTGACGTCAGGTGGGAAGCCGCCGCCAACTTTGAACAACTCCATGAGATCATAAAACTGTCCGTGAATGTCTCCACAGACCGTGACGGGGGACTTTACGGGTTGTATGTTCGATTCTGCCAATAGAGAGGACTGATCAGTATCCCATCACGTGATCCATAGAGTTTCAGATTTCGTGAAGCAACATACCTTCCATCAAGCACTCCTTGACTAGCTCGCATAATCTCTTCATATCGCTTTCCGGTAGGTATTTGCACTTCTTTGCCAACTCTAGCCACTCGTCCGGGCCCCCGCCGGAACTCGAGCTGCTCTCGCCCACGCTCATCGGATCGGCTGTTGAAGGGTTGGTGCTGGGCCTTCGAGGTATGACAGGGGCAGCACCTGGTGTCCTGCTGCTGGTCGAGACTGATGAGGCTATCGAGTTTTGAAACCCAGCGTACGAGGTGGCGAAAGAGGACGCGGTGGAGCTGCTGGTATCGTCGTCGTCGTCTGATACGACGGCGGAGGAGGAAGCTGGCGAGCTACCAGCCGCAAAGTCCTGGCCGGCAGTGATTGATTCCGACTGGGCTTTGAGTTCGGAGAGAAGCTGGGAGGGGAAGACGTTGGTTGACGAGGAACGAGAATGCCGTCTGGCGTTTGGCGCCTTTTGTTGCGAAATATTGGGTGGTTGCTGTCCAGGATGAGCTTCCAGGGCGATGGAAGTCTCACTCGCAGTCTATGTGAAGTCCAAGAAAGAGTAAGGATATGAAAAGCTACTAGAGCTGAATCCGGAGAGATGTCCTTGTTCTATTGGCTACGAGATCGTGGATGGGCTCTGGCGGGGGGCTGCGGCGCAGGTGCATGCAAAAATGTGCTGTTCAATTTAAAAGTGCCATTCAAAGTGCCAGTCAAAGTGCCCACTAAAGTGGGCTGCCGTTCTGATAGCTGCCCGTGTTGAGGGTGTTGAGGGGGACGTCGATTGATAAGCCGCCCAACGCACAATATCCAACACTCAGCATTATATTTCAATAGTATACATGGTCTGGCCCACTGCGAGACCAGTGTACATGTAAATACACTTTGGAAGGGTTTGGCTTTGCAACCAGTAACTATATAGCATGGCTAGAGTAGTCTAAAAGGCCTCACCATCTTGTGAGAGTATAGTATATTATAGCATACTAGAGCATATTAGTTTAGTGTACATAGCATAGTCCCGCAGACACTTCGTAAATCAAATGGCTAACGGGCACATTTCCCAGCTTTCAATTAGCCCTCGAAAGAACGCCCCCCTCTGCGGCTCGGTGGCTGGTATATCCATTTTCGGCTCCGCTATCCTAGCTAATATTTCTGCCCATATCATATGGCGCCATGCCTTTTGCCATTCCTGTCCGTCCTGGTGGAGATAGGCACGGCCGATCAAATAGTTAACTCTAGCTTTGTATTTCAGAATCCAAATATCTCTAAAGTGATCATCTGATGGGTAAACTGCCATTGCCAGGTCTAAAGATTGTCTGATTGGGCGATTTAGTAAAGCGGGGACCGCAGCCAACATCGGCTACTCGAAGTATAATGATACGAGAACTTACATCGATTCATTATATTTTCCAACATTGAAAGAGTGCCATGCCAGTTGTGTATGAATTAATCCGGCAATGACGTGCGATTCCCCAAAGCCCTCCGAACAATACTCTTGAGCTATCTTATGCGCCTGATACGCATCCTCGTGCTCCTGCTGTAAAATAAGTGAGTTTCCTAGAAGGTACCATAGGCATGCTCTATGGCCACACACATATTTAGCTCCAGCATACCCATCAAATTTTGCAATTATACACACGCTCAACTCACAAATGACATTGCTGATATATTGTTGAGTCTTTACAATATAGGCTGTTCTGGCCCCGTTGTTCTGTCGTTTCAAGATAGCTGAGTATCTGTGAGATGGTCTCGGGAATGAATCCCTGTACCATCAATTCCCTAATTAGAAAACTCTCACAGTAATATTTTTGTAGAGTATCTATCTCGATCAGGTTATCTTTTCGGCCAGTTGGGAATTTCATCCAACGACTCCTCCGCAGCCCAAATATCTCCATAGAATCTTTAAGGTGCGTGTCGAATGCCTTGTAATGAATGCTGCTTAGCTTCAAATTCTCCAAAATGTCTCTCCGTTGCTCTTCCGTTTTTGGCTCCATATTTTTAGATAGTAGATAGAGTGATTCCGCAATTTCGTAGTGAAAGTAAACACTGAAATGAGATGCTAGTGCAACAGAATGTGAAGGTGACGTTAGGATCCGACTGGAAACCCACTTGGAGAATATAATTTTCAGGGTATCTATCAATAGCTTTAAAGGCTCTTGAGGAAATCCTTTCGGCGCGTAGCTAAAATTGTTTGGAACTCGATCTTTAGCAATTCAGTCGCGTGACTTAATCAATAGAGTTGAACTTACGCGATAGCTCTTCGCAATGCTGTAATAAATCTAAAGGGAAAATGAGAGCTACCGGGTGTTCCAGAAGTTATTGTATTTGGGGGTCTTATATTGACAGTCCTGAGATTCAAGCTGCGTCGATGTCGCGTATCCTCATCCAAGAATGCTTCAAGAAACAGCTCCCGCAAGGATAGCATCTGGCGAATATAATCCCCAAAATTCAAAGAGGATTCACGTCGAGGTAACGAATGTGGGTCAATCTCGTCACCTAGCCAGTGGCTTATTTGTTCAAAAATTCGGAATCTTTGAGTCCAATCCATTCCCACTAAGTAGCTCACCTGGGTGAGTCGGTTGGTATGATATATGCCTTTAGCTGAATTCTGGGTTATGAAAGGGGATAAAGCCCTCTTCATATCCGTGTCCTTAGTAAGACATATTCGAGTATTTTTCTCACTAAGGTATAGAGCCGCTGAATCCACCCACTCTGATTTGATCCCCCAAGGATGTAGGATAGCCATTACACTCATCATGTCTTTAGCTGTCCCTATTTCCGTTTTCTCGCTCCTTGATTGCTGCTCACGACCCATATTCTGAAATTCTTGTTGCCAAATCTCAAAGAGGGGCTTTTTGCCATCAACATCGTAAGTTAAGTGTCGGTAACCATGTTCTACTCGACAACTTTCCAAGATAGCTTGGGTCGAATAATATTTCTTCGTAAGCGCTTCTAAAGTGCTTTTCTCAATTCTTATAAGTTCCAGCACGGCGCAGATTCCTATCGGTAGGAATCCAACTCGAGAGATGAGATCGGTCAGGTAGTTTAATTCTTTCTGCTTTTTAAGCATCCTTAGAGCCAACTCAGTAGTCAGCCCACCAACCCGAATATTAATCCAATCGTCTGCTCGGAGCGCGCATTGAAATCTCTACGAGTAGTGACAATAATAACACCGCGCCTGTTTTTCGGTCGAAACTTAAGGATCAAATCTAGCTCTGGTACTCCATCAAAAACCAGCAACCAGCCGAATTCTACACGCCTACGTTAGAATACCACACCAAAAATATGCGATAAGGATAAGTGAATCTTTTGTTCCAAGTTACCTGGACGTGACAGCCAAATTCGAAGATTATTTGCATTATTTACTACATCCGTGGACTCCGCTGAAACAATTCCGATCTTTTGAGCAAAACTTGAGAAGCCTTCAACGATAGTCTTCTCATTTTTCGCATGTATCCATATTTGATACTGAAAATTGTTTCTGTATGTACTATCGCTAGCCAACGGCCACCCAGCGCTCAGATATCTGTGAAATAGCTCCACAGCGATTTCCGTTTTCCCGCAGCCTATTACACCCCACAGAGCCACAGTTGTTGAGACTTGTGTTATGCTAAACTCCTTGTTGTTGTTCGTAGCTCTGTTAAGCGCCGCCAGTAACTCCTCGAAGAATCTAGGCCGTTCAACGAAATTCAGATTCCTAGTCAATGAGCCAGCGAGCCCGGAGTCCGGATCCAAATATCCCGGGAAAAAGTGAGATACGCGGTCAGCTCCACTACTAGCCCGAATATACGAAGGGTATATCTCCCTATAATAGGGAACTATTGGCTGAGATATTGCCAAGCTATGGGAATATGTGGATGATTCTTGACCAGTTTCAACAAAGAATGTCATTGTATTCGAAGAGATGGGTTTCGTGGGCGTCCTGATTTCGTCAGGCCTATGTTGCTGGAATTCTTCTTTTATATGTTGAGCTGTTGGTGGATCTTTTGCAAAGCTGCCGTTTGGGAAGTCATACCGGCTACTGTTATAGAGATGAGAGATACGAATCGGTAGATTGTATACTGCGATATTTGACATTGACTCCCGGCTTTGTCGAGAGAGAAAAGAAAGGGCCATGCCACGTTCTGAGCCGTCAAGACTCTGGAGGCTTACCTGGGATTGAGAATACCCAATCCTTCGGTACACGATGGAGTTCTTCAGCTCCTCTTCATGCTCGGAAGCAACCCAACTGGCGTTCATAGAAACATCAACTTCGTCAGATAGTTCGCCGTCATAGTTTCGCAGGGAAGTAATAGTCGAGTTGTCATCGTCCGATTCGTCCGCCTCGCTTCCGACTATACTTCTGCTAAGTTTATTAGTATAGAAGGTAGCAACGGCTGCTATAAAGCTGCATAGATTTTGCGCACTGAGTGGAATCTGGCAGAAAACCATCCTTGTCTACAGCGACCCCTTCCATCTGATTCAAGAGCCTCTCCAGTAGGTTCTGTGTCGCGTGGCTATCAAGACATAAGAATTACACGCGTTGTTCATTAGCAGATATATGCTGTCAGGAATAGGGCTATAGAGTTTCCTACCTTCGCAAGTTGTGAATAGTGATGAGGATCAAAGATAATGATGATTTATGTGTGTCTAACCGACGACAACACTCCTCGATTTTCTTCTCTCTATATAGCCATTTGACACGGTCAAAGGCTCTAACATTACTGACTGGACCTTTAACAAAGTCGATATGCTTATAAAGTTCGGAATATGACAGTAAGAGCTCCGTCATAATGTTTTCGATGCGTTGAATGTTGACCGGGATAGGTTTTTGAGAGTGTTCCAATTTCCTCTCGGCTTGAAGGACGTGATGGAGACCCTCAAGGATTACAGATATCTCCTCCAATGCAGTCAAGACGTTTTTCAGAGAATCGGGGACGTCTGAAATCGTGCTCGACACATCGTGTAACCATGATATCGTCTTCCCACCCCCCGAAAGAATACCGAATATTGCCGCTGCTACTTCGAGACCCGACATAATATTGTTCTAAGCCGTCGTCGTTATAATTGTAATTGTAGATTTCATCTAGGAACTAGACTAAATACAATACTGCCGGTGATGTTTGAACAGGCGTTGAGATAAATTACACAGCATTATTTTTGAGATAATCCTGGAGGGTCAATTCACCCCCGCACGCAAGAGTATATTTCAAGGCTCTGGTTTTTCAAAGCTTGCGGCTGAGGTCTGAGCAGCCGCCACCAATATCGCTGCGGCAGACTCCAGAAAAGTTCCACAAACGCACCCAAGAAAGGAATAATGTTAACCCTGCTTGGCGAGGTTCGAAGATAATATACAAGGCAAATTTCCTTTGCCTCCAAACCTCGAGGATTGCATATTGTGGCAAGTCAGCTCACTCATCTCTACGAGAGACTTTGGGAACTAGCCACCAACTGGCACCCGTGGCAACCAGTAAAGCAGTCATGATTGGCTGCAACACTTGTACTCCAACTTTGCTTGCAATCACACCCGTGATAGCGGGGAAAAGCGAGCCACCTGTTTGCGCAAGAGCAAAAACAAGACCTATCAAGCTTTCGTTAGTTTTACCGTCCCAATCTTGGTATAACCAGAGTTTAATTACCAAGAGCTGTAGGCTGTAGCCGCTTCGGAAATAGTTTTGAGCCAACGGATATTCCCTAAGCAATGTTTCAGACTTGAGATTATCGTAGAGTAGGAGAAGAAGATAGGACTTACCGTTGCGAAAAACGGCCCCGAGAAGAACCCGACAAACGAAATCGCGACAATGTTAGTTGGAATATTCGGAACCAGCCAAAACACAAGCTGAAATGCAAGCGTTAAGACGCAATACAATAGCACCATTGGCCTCTCCCCCAGCCGTTTGGTAGGCTCTGCTAGCAAAAGCCTACCGAGAAATAAGCCGCCATTCTGACCTGCTGGTACGTATCCCATCTTCGACAACTCCCCTTTCCTTATCTGAACCAAAAACTCCACACTCCATCCTATTTAACTATTTTGTTAGCCTTGTTACACCTTGAAACCTCTTTTGGATGTGGTAACTCGCCTCCGCCAGTCACTCCAGCACCCAAAAACAAAAAGTAGTATAAACTTAGGAACCATAGCGCCGGCATCTTCAAAACTTCTTTGATCTCCTCTACTGCCGATTTACTCCGACTAACATTCTGGTTTTCTTCGGTCGCTTCCTGGCGGTGGTGGGCGTTCACAGAATCCCGGAACGCGTACATCACAGCGACGATATTGATAACTCCAAGTCCGATCAGGAAGATATAAAACAGAGCCCATCTATCAGGCTTGGCCACAGCAATTGGCGTCGCAACAAAGGGAGAAACTAGGAGTCCTAGAGCATACATCGCATGAATGAACCCAAGCCATCTATGGGCCCCCTTTACGCTGCTAACATACGTGTTTGAATGCGAATCTTGGTACGCTTGTCCAAGAGAAGTGAGGGAAAAAGATACAGCAAAGAGAGCGTACGGAGGCGTCCAAACTCGCAGAACGTGTGCAAGTAGCTGGAGGAAGGCACCAATGGCCAAAATCGATCCAACACCAAGATATTTCAACAGATGACTGTTCGTCAACGCTGCGAGTACCCAGCCTACGAATGCTGCCAGGTATCTAATAGATACAACGATCAGATTTGTGAGTGGTAAGCTAGAGAACGTTTTCAGCAGTTTCACCTACATGAACGCAATATAATCCGTAGTTATGCTATACGTGCGAAGAATATACGGAATAAGAGCACCAAGACACCCATCACTTGTACCAGCGAAGAAGAATGAGAATCCGGCGCTGAGAAGCTTGAACATGGTGTCTTTTGTCAGCTTGATTGTTTCATCTTCGGCCACCACGAGAGTCTGAGATCGCGACGATGCATCTTGTCGCGTGTTCAGCTCAATTTCCACGTGTGCTTCATTATCCATTTGTCTCGGTGAAGCTAGGACGGCCTTTGGGGCTTCCGTTACAGTAGCAGTTTGAGCTGACATTCTGAAAGTATAGGTCGCTTTCAAAGAATATTGGGCAAGTGTAACGTTTTCAGTTAATCGGTACGTGGTCAGTTTTATATTCTGTTAACTTCCGTTGCAGATGTTCTATGCAATGTAGTCGGAAAGACTTCGGCTGTATTCCGGCAGAAAAACAACACAGAGCTTCGGTCGCCACTCGATTCTCATAATTATAATAAACTATAGTTATAGCTGTTATGTAATACCTAGGCAAATACTTCATTGCTTGAGTGTAGCATGTGCAAGATAGAGAAAAAATAATGGAAAGAGATGTGGTTTGGCCGAGTACAGAATCGAACTGTACCACCTCGATTTACAGTCGAGATGCTATCCAACATTACAATGCCATCATCTCAAGCGCAATCCGCAGGTGCAATAGACCTTGAAGAATAGATACAGAAGGACGGGATATTTTCAAGATGTAGACTAAAGATCCCCATTATTTCCTACTAATTGATTCTAATTAAGAACAAGGAAGCTACAATGTTGAGCTCTGGGTTGATAGGAGGTGATAGGGTTAGACGCTTAAGCCCCTGGATGTAAGTACCAGTCGTGTAACGTGTACCACCTTCTATTCGGGATCAATTTGTGCCTTGCAACGCGTCAAAACTATCAGCAAACGCTTTCGATTCAGCCCTCTAGGATTTAATTGCTAGTTGCGCATATGAATCACGATGATTCGTTATAGCTCATTCTGAGAGTAAGGCCATTTTCAGAAACCAGTGGTGGGCCTTGAAGCTTATTTGTTTGGGCATTGGTAACGAAGCCTCCTGTCCTCTTTCGATTCTAAAGGATTTTTGCTCATCCCTTGGCCGCCGTAAGCCTCATTTCTGCCCAACACCCTCGACCAATAAACAAGCTTCTCTGTTAGGTGTAACCAGCTTAGCGCAGCTGCATATACGCTAAGAGATCTTGGAAGGATCAAGTGAACCCCGTTCCCCAGATATCTCACGGCCATTCATCTCAGGCATCGCTACCGCGATTAGGTTTTAGACTGAAATAAGCTGAAGAAAATGAACGGTTGTCTTCAGCTGCGTCCCGCTAAAGCAAATTTGTACCGCTTGGCAACATTGAGACTTGATCCCGCGATCTAGATCGTGGGATGGCCGGTGCCATCCAAACTGTTGGATTGCCAACCATGCGATATTCAGCTCTTGGCCTTCCCAATTTGTTGATACCATAGTCAAATGCATCGCTTTAATGGCTATCCGTCCAACTCGGAACTTCCCATGAATTAGCCAAGCCTAATATCCCTTGAGGAAAAAAATAGTCCTGCTCAGTGTATCAGCCATGTATTTGCACAGGATGGTCAAAAAGCTTTACGCATGTACTCTCCTATTAAAAAAACCCCGAAAGAAATATTATATATACCGTACATATGCACACTGCCAGAGGATACCAACATTTGCAAGCTCAAATCAATAGCGTACAGTTCCTCGCTAAGCCTCTTAGAACAGTTAACGATCAATAAATTCTTGAAAAAAACTTTCAACAATAATATATATACCTTCTTCTGGCTTCTTGTTATCAGATTTGGACAAATTATCAAAGAGCCTATAATATCAAATACAAAACCATGAGTGTTTTTGTAGAGATCAGACCACCACGGTTTTCTACCACAGAATTCAAACAGCCATGTGGTAACAACTTCTGCATCATCGGTAATTCAAATTACACGACGGGTATGTGCGGTACCTGGCTCGGAAAGCAGAATTATTGTTGCATCGTCACCGACCTCAACCAACGCGGAAGCCCTGCCACCAATACCTGCGGCTCGATCGCTGGAATCCACGATAGCACCTTCTCGAACTTCGGTACACTTGCGATCAGCGCTCCTTCATGCCCAAGCAAAGCTGAATCCGTTAAAACTGCTATCGGAAACGAGAATGAAGAATGCTGTCCCTACGAGGATTACAACAGAATCGAGGAGATTGCGTCCGTTTATCTTTACGAAGGTCCAGATGGATCAGTGAGCACCAACTTGACTGGCATTAGGTGCTTGAACCTGACGACCCAAGGGATGAGTGCAGACGATTCGGGGTCGAGTTATAGTGGAACAAAAATTGGAAACTCTGGCTCGGGATCTGGCTCCGGCGGTAGCAAACCCAACGGAGCTGGTATTCTGACCCTTCCAAATTGTCTGCTTGGAGGTGTTTTTGTACTTATGGCAGCTGCTGCGCAGCTTCAACTTTAAGCTGGATATTTATATCACGTATCTAATTGGGCACTGCCTTGGTGTAATCTAAACATGGTCATAGTTCAACTCTTTATTTTCCTGGCATTTTAGGAACCAGTATTTCGCTATGGTGGTGGGGTGTTGAGCTGGATAAGAGGAGAACCTAGTCAAGGTCATCTTGTATGCTATCCATAATAAATAATGAACTTTAAGTTGTTATATTGATCAGTTTCCCATTAGAAAATACATTGCCTGTACTGCACTACCGGAATCAATTGAAGTTTTAACAGCCTTTTCATATGGTGCCCACGGTAATCTAGTGGATCTCCCAAATTCTTTGCCATCATATCATAGTTTCCTACAACAATATTCCCAAATCGGGCCCTTGAAAAAGCCGTGGTAATCCTTGTGCTTGAGTTTAAGAACCCGATCTGCGCAAATTCGGATTTGCATTAGCAAGACAACATGAAAACGTAAGGGAGGTGGAGGGTGAGGGTTGTACCTTTCCAGTGTCATTGCTCCGTACCATAGAAAGTATGATCAGTTCATTTTCTTTTCCCTGGTAACTCTGAATGGACGCTAAGGATAATCCTTGTAGAAGTTCATTACCTAAAACCTCCTTTAGTTTACCAACCTGCCCCGTGTATGGCGTCAAAACAGTAATATCTCGTTCCGAGATCGCTTCAGACGTTGTCAATGTCCGAACAAGTTCCTTCACGGCTTGGACCTCGGCCATATTATATAATGTACCAGAGCCAACGACTTCTTCCTTGCCAATAATGTTTATCCAAATCTGTGACGAGAAGACACCACAAATATTAGAGATCGATGATTTGAAGCGGTTGTGCCTACGGAGGATGTGATCGGCATTTTCAAGGTGGTATTCTTTTGGAACTGCTTTATTGTCAAGAGCTACTGAATTGTATGCATATTCCCTTAACAAATCGCAGATTCCAGGATCGGTTCTGTGGTTGAGGTTCAGACGTGATATATCCCACTCTCCTCTCTCCAGCCTACCTGCCATTGATAATAATATCTCTCGGTTAAACCGTATAGAAAATGGGAGTTGCTGTTGGGAATCACCCGCCAGAACGCAAAGATCAAGGGATCTTAGATACTTCAGTATCAATGCCAAAGTTAATCCTTCGGTCACAGCGAACGCTTCGTCAAGAATAAGAAGCTTGGGTTGGAAGATCCCGCTAAGTCTTTCGCTTAGAGCTATTCCGACAGTGCAGATAACTATATCTACTCCTCGCCACATCTGTTCATCAATTTCGCCAAAGATACCCGTGTCTCCATCGAAGCATCTCAGGTCCTGGTAGTCGGGATGTTCTGGTGGGATATAGCTCCAGAATCTTCGGGTAATTTCATGCTTTGGATGAGCATTTATCCAACGTCCCCGATGAGCTGCGAGTGAGTATTTCCTGAGAAATGGGTCTTGATGGTATTTCGATTCTGCGTGTCTGGATACGAGGTAGATGATCCGCGCACCGCGAAAAAGTAAGTTTAGCCGACGTATGACTCCCATAAGCGGTATATTGTATGGACAGCAGTATATTATGGGTATTTTCTCGTGTCTCTGGCTTGCAGCGACTACTATGGTCTCTATAGTTTTACTCTTGCCGGTACCACTGGGTCCGCCAATTAAAGTAACACCACTCGGAATGGTATCACATAAAACCCGAACAACGGCCTGCTCTTGAAATCGATCTAGCTCGAAGTCTTGAAGTCTTATATCCCAAGTTGGTAGGATGTAAGATTCAGTTAAGTGGTCTTCTCTTCCCTTCATAATCCAGTCCAGCATTATGCGTGACTTGGGTTCCGGATTCTGTAGTAGATCCATCAAAGATGCGAACGCCGACTTCTGAATCTCGTATTCTGTTCGGCTCGCTTTGGCTTTGAGTCTATTAATACCTTATCAGTCATCTTTCCAAAAAACATATTAATGATAACATTACCTACCTATACTCAAAAGTGTATGTTGTCCTCGAGTGACGCGGAGTGGAGATAGTCTCAGCTCTTTCTTTCCTCAACTCATCAATCATATCTAGCATTTCGTCGTCTATGCTCTTTCTGGAGACGGCCAGCCTCATTACACCATCTAATGCGAATTGTGCGATTTGTTCAGAGAGGAAGTTGAGCTTGAGTATTCCTTTCCACCCGGTACGTCTTGGCAAAAGAAGCTCAAACTTCTGACCGTCATCCGGTCTCCAGGACTCCAACCGTGAGATATCTCTAGGCTGGAAGTGTACCATACACTTTATGCCATCAGTAAGTGTAATCCGTTCCCATTCTATGTCAACATCTTTACAGAGAAGTTCATCCAGGACCTTTTGCCTTTGAACTAACTCAGCTTCAATATCCTCTAGATATGTATGAAAATATTGGGATGGTGAGATAAAATGGGTCATTCTTGGAATTGCTGCTGGGGGACTCTGCTAGACAGAGCCAAACCGCCACTTTGGAGAAGTTCTATGTGCCGGCGCAAATTTTCCCTGTTTTTTTCCAACACCTTCTCCGAGTCAATTTGTAGAATGATTATGTTGTTGCTTCTAGCTTGCTGAAGTATTCTGTAGTGGGGTAGGTGACTAAAACGCTCGGGTATACTGAAGTGTGCAGTATTGTCAAAAGCGAAGGTGATAGTGTTACCCTCTTCCTGAAAACTCATCAAAGACGCAGAGTCTATTTCCACATAGAAATGGTCAGCTGCATTCGTTGAACCATTTGGTGCATGTCTTATTTCGATAGTTGCCCTGGCGGTCTTGGTATTGTTGACGATCTTGAAAGGAGCAACTTCGCTCTCGAACCTGGCGAAGGCGTACAGGAAAGGATTTTTTATGTGAGGGGCCTTCCGAGAGATATTAGAAGTAGCCATCCTGCCGAAATGGGAGAGATTTATGTCAAAAAGAGCTTTCGGTTTGACCGTAAAGCTATCTCTATTGAGCAAAGATAAATTTTCCGATTAGTTATAAGCCTGTGAAGGTGTTGTTAGATGGTGGATATCAGTAGGCAGTAGACTGTGTTGTCTTGGTCTGGTTTCGAGACTGGGCAGTAGATGGTCTCGCTGGAAGAGAGCGTCGCAACGCAACGCGGTAGGGTCTGGTTCACGAGACCAGCAGTAGAGTGAACACAACAGCGGAGGGTCTTCTCCGAGACTAAGTAGAGTGGTCTCGTAAAAACCAGACAACACAGTGCGAGGCACTGTGTGGCAGTAGAGTAGGTATAACGAACAGAAACTTTATAAGAGGCAGCTCCGGATATTAAAATAGTGGGTATCTTTGGGAGATACAGAAGCGTCGCTTGAGCCTGTTCGCGAGGATGACAATAATAGCATCTAGAATAGGAATAGACGATGAGTGATGCGAATTGAAGGTTGTCTTGATGGATTTCTTATATATATTTATATCATGAATTTGTATGGGATTTTAGTTTTAATAGAAGTTGTGATTATGTTTATAGTATACTAGTTATGGTATATAGTTGATACATATATATATATATATATAGTATTAATGATTTTAAATGTTTTATAATAATTTTGAAACAATATGATATACTAGGTTGGCGAAATTATTTCAATATAAGTATTAATATAAAAGTTATTATAGAAGGATAAAGGATCTTTTTTATTTTTATGTAAAATTAATTATTTTCTGATGATTTGGGTAGTGGTTTGCATTTTAGGGATGGTTCGCAGCCCTATCCATTTATTTACAAACAACTATTTGTGTGGACTGGCTCTAAGACTGGTTCTACGACGAACCGCACGGACCCGCCTTTACACCAAAAAAAAAAAATTCTGGGTCCCCGTGCTAGAAAAAGGCATAGTCCTCACAGTTGAGGCAGGGACAGTCGAGATATACACCAATAGTAACATTTCCATTACCGGAGGATATAAGGTGGCAAGCACGTAGCACTTGGTACGGATGCTCCACAATGAAACGAATGCCAATCGCAATCGGAAAACTTTCACCAGAGGGCTAATAGTTAAGCGGGAGCCTTCCTGCACTTTTAATCAATTGGCGAGCATTGAAGCATTCTGTCAACAACCGTTTCAGCCCAACGAATACATCTTGGACTAAAACACCAGGATTTCCAATATTTGATTGAACGATAACTTCTTTGGGAGGGATGAGGCACGTTGGACACCATTGACGCAGAGTGACCTGATGTACTGGAGGAGATGTAGCGTTCTCTTTTAGGTACCTCTCGGGCCACATTGGGACGTGATTGAGGCTCCATTTGTCATATAGTATCGGTATTTGCCCTGTTGCAATTTCTTGAGGGGTAGCTGTAATAGCTACGTACTTCACTGCTGGATGGATTAAAGCTTTCGCTTGATCGCGTATATCTCCGAGTGGTTCGACGAACGCATTCCTAGCTAGTGACGGGGTGAGTCGAATAATATGAAGGTATTGTCTTGAAGCCTGGCTCATATTGTGAAGATCCTCGTATGCAAGATTCGCCAGAATTGATTTCCAGAGGTTTACATGAAGACCAAATATTTCGAAACTCTCGGGCCCAAAATTTATGAGACAGATCGCGCGAAACTGTCGAGAAACCAGGGTTAGGGACGCTGCGAAGGTTGGATTATCAACTAATTCAAAAATCTGAATCCATATTTCGACAGGGAGATGGAGAGGTTTTTGAACCACGAGGTCTAAAATATCTGTGTGCGAGGCCATGTAGTTGAACGTTGACCTTGGAGGTACCTCGATAGCCTTTAGTATCCAGCGTTGATCAATTGAATATAACGCGAATCAGTTAAACTGTATTCGAGTGTATGTTGCGGCTTCAGGTTGAGAAATAGTTTAAGGGATATGGTTTTATAGACGGTGTCGAGGATGGTAGGTTAATGGAGATGTGGGGAATCGATATATTGTGAATTCATGACAACTTCCTACGCGCTACGTTGAACTTGAGTTGCTGTTGTATCTTTGCACAACACAAGCAAGGAGGGTTTTTTCGAGACTACAGTTTTTCGAGACTGGCTTGGTCTCGTCCAGACCCTAACACGTTATGTTGCTGCATACCTAGTCCACCGCTGCCAGAACCGCTGCCAGAACCGCTAGAGACTGTCGAAAACAGACCCCACAAACAATTGCCACTTCGAAAGCGAGACCATGTTAGAGCGGCTCTCTAGAAGAAATGTGCGGCAGCAGCAACACGAACTGAGAAATGTGTTGCATCTGGGGGATGTGCTTTGCAAATCAACGCGCATTTTGATGATTTAGCTGCATATTTAGCACCAGACTTGTGTTGTGCGAGAGACTGATTTAGCACCTGTTTGGGTAAGTATAAATACCCGCTCCACACCCCTGCTGCCTCCCCTGGCCCACCTCCCCAATCATCATCCTCTGCACCACCCCACCACCATCAAAGTTACTGGTTTAACCATAACTTATTTCACGATTAAAGTTACTGGTTTAACCATAACTTCTTTCACCATCAAAGCTACTGGCCTAACCATAATTTATTTTTCTCATCTTCCCTCTCCCGCCAAACTGCTTGGAACCCCTTCTGTGCTTACGGTATAACCGAAGCATAAAGCCACACATTTCTCCCTGAGACTCTACTTCTTCATCGGTTTTACCAACCTCTTACTACAATTAAGGTATGAATTTAAGGCCAGCTCTTATTTCGTCTTGTAACAACTCTCACTAAGCCTTTCAAAGCAGCTTTAGCTCACCTTGTTTGTTATCTGAACTGAAAACACAAACATGGACAAGTTAGATGCTGAGACTATGTCTGGTTTCGCTGTCGATGACGAGGAATTTCATGCCTTGTTAAGTCCACCGCCTGGTGGATATCCGCCACCAATGCCGGGACCAGGCGAGCCGGGATTCGTCCCCCCTCAAACTAAAACTTTAACAAAGGAGGACCGAATTGCCATCCTTCAGTTTTGTCTGGGTCTGAAACAAAACGCAAAGCAAGCCCACAACATCTCAGCAGCCATAAAGGACCTGGAAACGACAGGAACCGCGGCCAGATTCTACCAAGGTGGCCAAGCGGTAGAGAATTTCGACATTTCAAAGGGCCCATATTGGATAGAGATGTCGGTATGTTCATGTTTCGCAGCCGGCGTCCACAGACAAATCTGACCATTTGCTAATGTCTACTCGCAAAATAGGGTGCACGCCAGTACACAGCTTCAGCCGCTATCTTCCCACATGGGGGTCCGGGCACCGGTAACCTGGTAAGTTCCAAAATCTTTTAAATGCATTTGTGCGAGTCTTACGCTTTTGTAAGGTCAATATGGAATTCAGGTTGCAGCGAAGACCTAATGTTCCTCCATCAGTCAAACTGTATGTTCAAGTCATGGTCGATTCTGGTAGCGATGTTTTTACTCTCTTCCCGCAAGACCTAAATGTCCTGCAAATCCCCCCTGCATACGAAGGTATGGGCGGTATGATCCCTGTCTACACCGCCAATGGGATAGTCCTTCGACGTTTAGTCTACCTTGAGGCGAGAGTGTGGGATCCGACTTGGAGTAGAGTCATCGGTGACTGGTTCACAGAACAATGCATATTTAGTCCAGTCCTTTCTAATAGGCTTAGTGGTATCGGATTCCAACAATCCTTATACCGCGCATCAGTACCTGAGATGTTTCCGCGCCTAGTTGTCGCCTCTCATAAGACCCTACTCTGTTCAACTCTTCAAACTGTCGCGCGATGGTGAATTTATATGGGCAGGTACTAACTTGACATCTTAGAAAGATCGATAAGTCACGAAATAAAGATAAACTGGAGCAAAGCTAGTTATCTGGGCAGTCTCAGAAATGTAATATAGAAATTATGTAACTAATTAATTAATTACTAATCAATCAACTCACACCAGGCGTTTTGCTCGTCTCAAGGACTCGTGTTTTACTTATTTAGAGACTGGAAACGAAACCAATCAATTATCAACTGTTATTAGGCTTCTACCCCGCCATTAAACTCACCGTAAAAGTCCAGACCATTAGGTCTCTCTTTTTAAGTCAGTCCTATAGATTTCACCTCTTATTGGACCCTAAATTTTACCTTTATCAACGATGTAAATGCCCAAGAGGTACCGTATCTATCTTCAAGATCGATGCGAAACCTGCTACTAAGATTTTTATCATTATTTTGCTAAACTTAAGATACTACCAGCTAGCGGACGTTAAACTTAGACCTGATAAATCATATTCCGAACTATAGGTTTGATAATGACGTTAAAGTTATCAATAACGCTAAAACCCACGCGCAATCAATGCGTCGGCTAGATTTCTGGTTTTCTCTGGTCTCATTGGGTCAGAAATCCCCTGCTCCAACTGTTTTGCTTGGTGGAGGCTGGGAACGAGGCCAGTTCGCTCGCTGTCTCTTAAACACAAATCTGAGCACTGATAGTTGTGTAAGCTCACAAAGTCTAGTAAATGAACTTGCGCGAATAGTCCACCCGCTTATTTGAGGCTTACTGGTATCAGATTTCAACAATCTTATACCATCCGTCTATCAGCTGACGTATCTGCACGCCACATTTGGAATAACATTGTAGTGTCTAAGTGTAACGGCCCCTAGGCTGCTCTGGCTTGATGCGACTTATTGACCCTTCTGAAAACAGCAAGTTAGTAACCATGATATGGACGTCATGAATACCAATAATCCTTGGTTCCTGTATTATCTACAAATATAATTGTTCGATAGTTTTACTTTTGTATCTATCGATTATTCTAATAGGGTATATGTGATCTTTGGTATCAACTATATATGTACTGTAATGCAAATGACAACCACAATAAAGTAATATCATTAAGGATATCAGAATGACTCTGAATATCATATAGTAATAGGGTTTTGAAGAACTCCGGCAGTGGTAGCTACGTAGTTACGATACAAAGCATTTGAGTTTAATAGGTATTTATAGCTATCGAGATAAACTTGTGCACACCAGTGTCTGATGATAAAATTAAAATTCTAACTTAGTACCTGTAACATATCAATATATACTAGTTATTCAAGGGTCCTAAGGGCTCCCTATAGTTAATTGCTTTGATGTTTAATCTGACAGCAAGACAATCGAGAATGTTAACTTTGCATAATGCAAGTATGTATATCAAGGACATGAAGGCTTTTGAGGCCCAAGGCTGGTATACCGGTAGCAACACCAAGGGGGCTCCAAGGTTCATGACTATGTCGCAAGCGGGCTCCTATAGCAGTATTGATCACTCTACGGATCTATTGTAGCTATAGCAAAATCATCTGAGAGTTATCAAATTGTTAAGCAGTACTCTAATTTATCAATTCTCTTCTTTGGATAACTGATCTAGAAAGATCATAGAGGCATAATTCGATAATAGAAGATTTGGATAAACAACGACGAGACTCCGGATCCGTGGGTCTAATTCGCAATTCGTCTCCAATGTTTCCCGTTTGGATGCAACCTTTATGAAAATCGTAATTGACATCGCTATCTCACTACCAGTACTGTAAGGAATAAGGAACTCCAGCTTGACATTACATTTTCCCTCTTTAATTTCGTTAGAATTGAAAGATATGTTTCTTTCTCGGGTATTTCTAGAATTATAGAGTCAATAGGGATCTTCGGATGTTTGAGGACCCTAGCACACCTAGTCAGGCTATACGTAATATCTACATATCTCAGCAGTAGTAATGTTGGGTTTTAAAATACTTTCAGAGCTTAAGTTCTATCCCTTCGGATACGGGTTACATCAACTTCTGCTATTATATATCTTCCTGATATGCTGAGGGTGAATCTACTAGCTTAATTTGCAGATCCTCCTGTGAAAATAAATGACGCTGTGCACACCACGAGATATCCAGAAGAACACATCATGGTATAACCCGATCACAAGTGCTCATTATGTAACTGGGCACTAGAGGTTGGGAGAGGAGAAACTCGTGATGATGGGGCACGGATCTAATCCACTGTCCTATCTGCAATAAACTTAATGAGCCCACTTCTGCATATGCATAGGCAACCACCTACATGCATAAGCGAATGACCGACGTCAGTTAACCAACTAGGCATCCGTGGGGTTAATCTGTGGTCATGCTACTACAGCATCCATGGTCGTCAACAGATTAGCTCGTAGCCACAGGGTTTTCTAGCATGATTTTTGTCTTCTGCACTGAACCGTCCGTCGTCAACTGGTCAGCAGGTGTAGTAATCGTCGACGTCTACCCCGCTCCCGTTTAATCTTTCCCTCTAAAACTAGTCGCTCATTAACTTTACAGGCCGTCCTTCTCGAAACCCGGAAAGATATATTCTAGCTTGGATCGCATGGGAAGCCGACCAGCCAGGTTGCATCGATTTTGTTGGGAAAACCTTGCTTATCCCCGGGAGTCAATACCGTTTAGGTTCTGTCTTTACAAGCGATATCGACGCATATAGCTAGCAAATTTTGAGGAAATGGGCAACGGTCCCTAGACCTGTTGGCCGACCTTGTTTTACTCGTACTTAGTAAACCCTCGTGGGGAAGACCCCACGGCCTTTAACTATCCCGAAGGCTTACTACTGTAAATAATCGTAGCTGCACTAAAGGCCGCAACTAAAGCTAGCGAAGTTTGATGGGCATTAGAGTTTACGAAAGAGGGGCTCCAATGCGGGGCAAGCACTGAGAAAATATCCGATCTTTTATTGCCAGGAGCTCGTACAGGGCCCTTTGTCTTCACTTGTCGAACCGGGAGAGGCCAATCACCCAGTTCCCCTTGTACCACGCCATCCAATCTCAGAATTGCATCAATAAACTCCTCGGTCTGGTGTTCTAGCGCATTATCATGAGCTATAGAGTACAGCGGCATCCGGCATCGGCCTTCAACGGTGCGGTAATTGACCCAAAATCTTGCCCATTGGAATCGATTCATGACCCGGACTCGTACGACAGCATGCATCCTCACGTTGCGTCGGAAATTTTTTTAGGAGATTTTTTTCTTTCTCTCTCACGCTATATGCACAGCCACCTTCTCTCAAGAGGTCCCAAAACCTCTCAAGAACTTAATTGATATCTCCGTCGATATGACATCTAGTTACCAGTCACCCCCGCCGGCATGATACTGTTAACTTTCGTACGACAGGGTCAAACTTCAAGCTAGTTCCTAGCTATCATCGGAAGCCTTAAATCTCAACACGGAAATTTAACCCTCATAGACGAAACTTTCTTAACGGTTGAGCCTTTTTAGCCTATACCTGACCATTTGTTTCCTGGAACGTCGTATCAGGGAATATTCGCGCGAGCGGTTTTCGCTGCTAGAATACCACTTTGAGGGCGTGTTGTCGACTCCATCTGGAAGGACGATAGAAATATGACCTTACAAAATCGTCTAGCCGAACCGCCACGCACGGGAAACACACACATGTTTGCTAGATTACAGGAAGGCTCACCTACTTCACATGGACACGCATGTCGAGATCGGATGTTCAATTATCCGGAGACGCTTGTCAGGCCCAGAACTCCAGCTTTTTGAGTAGATGGATCGAAAAGTTTCTGGCCAAGCTACAACTATGTTATCGATAAAGATTTTTTCTTAATCCCAGCGCGGCACTTTCTAGAACATCGTAGAGCACTGAAGAGCCATAGTGCATGATGTAATGAAGATGTAACAGTGGCTCAGACGTATAACAAGCATGATTCGCAGCATGTACATGGCTAGGTCCAGACGGTGATCATATCGGGCTCTTATTAGGTTAACGAGCTGAGACTAGATTTCGTATATGATGACGAAGACGAGATCTTGATTCTCTGTTATTCCATGTATTTGCCTTTGGCGATTTCTCGAGAAAGCAATGTTGATAGCCTTCACTTCCGCTAAAGGCCACCGATAAGCTAAGATACGAAAATAGCGATAATCATGGCATACATGCCCGTCATCTTAGGTCTAAGCGACTTCTAGACTAGCTTCGAGTATAGATGCTTAAAGAAATCATATAGACCGTTACTTCATGAGGTTCACTTAGGCCGTATCGTTACATTGAATATTGGAAACCACTTCTAGCTGAGCGCACTAGGGTATAACTATGTCAAGGCATCTTCCTGCTTCGAGACCCTTGTTTTTGAGGACTAGATAAAAGCCTAACCGCCTTGCTTACAACTAATCGCCAGGTTCCCCTGAAAGATCGAAACTCCATTGCAGACTTATATCGACTCCTAGAAGTCTACATGGTACAAGCTTAGAAGGACAAGAAAGTGGGGGAGCGAATCATGCTCTCTATTCACAACCTCGATTTGCGGAGTTAATTATCGGGTGAATGAAATTGGGATTGATAGGTAGTTAGCGGATACTTCGATTGGATATCGGTCACAACAGCAGGCAGGAGAGACAATCGATTTTATGAGCTGTCTACAGTTTGTAGTGCCTGAGACATATGTCGGAGTAGGAACAGCCGCGTCGACGAGTTAAAAGCTCAAAGGAGTGAGCCAGGAGATATGATACTGGGTCAAACCAAACACCATGGATCCTGTGCCCGCCAAATTGACCTTAATACGTTCGTTTTGGTCTACAAATCGGCGGTCTCGGAACTTGCCATAAGTGCATGCAGCCACCAAGCTTGAATTCGAATACGAAGCGGAGGACGAAACCCAGTTTTACACGGTTTGCATGGCTTACACGGCTTGGAAATTTCCATAGGCTCGCAGAAAAGCCCCAGATTTGATCATACTTACGTTTAGCAATCCTTTTTCGAGTGGGGATAGAAACACACCGTTTGAAAGAAAAATACAACCCCCCAATTGCATGCAATTGCGCCCGGGATATTAAACTGGATTCGATATGCGCAAACGGCCAGAAAGTTGGCGTTGCCATGCATCCTGCAGTTGCTGCTCGCTAACCGTGCGGCGTGGGACTGGTACTTTTGGACTATCGTATAAAAACGCTGTAAAGCCACACGATTACATTCCGTGCCCACCGTCACCTGCAGCGGCGACCACTTGTCTTGGCGGCAATTATTAAATCATTTTGGGGGCGATTGTAAAAAGAGTATGTTGCCTGGAGAGAAGGCCTTCGGTGTGAGCGTAATAAAAGTTCAGAATAACCTCTTTGTCACCAGCTCTGCTCTAGTCTAGGGAAGATTCCCGTGATAAGATGGGATGATAGTTACAAAGACCAAGTACTCCGAGCTGTCGTCGAACATCAGAGAACCCCTTGATGCGTTTCTAAGGATGCGAGGGAGACCTTTGAAACAGCAGAGACCGAGTTTTGTGTTGTTTAATTGGCAGAGATCGAGACCGAGGGCCCCGGGCCAGGGGACAGGGGCTTTTAAATGCCCCAAGTTATTAGTTCAGGCCGACGCTTCGAACTGCAGTTTTCTGACTAGTCAAGTTATTCATCAAATGTCCCTAAAATTTGGGGCTCAGAGTCAGCTGCTGACGGCGTGGAGGAGGCGAAACGTGGCTCCGTCCTTGAAATATCAGCGGAGGAATACAACCAGCGAAGCAATTTAATAATCTTAATTTTTTGCGGCCAAAATTTAACAGGCAGGATGCAGACGGCTTATGCCGGCATCGACATCTACACGTATCGTAAAATTAAAATTCCTGCAACATGTCGACAACACATTCAGGCAATAATCAATCGATCGATTCAGCAGTTACGAATTCACATGACGAAATAATATAGCCTAGAACGGTTGCTTACACTGAACCTACGTTCAAATTAATGTCTGCTTATGCGCAAAGTTAATAGTATCATTTTCTCGAATACAAATCATTATAGTATCATGCTGCCATATCCTTCATAAGCCCTGAGCCAAATAAACGAATATTCTGCGCCTACGCGCAGTCAACTAATTACATGTGCAAGCAACTGTTGAGTCTCGAGAACCCGGGGATATTGGAGCACTCGTATTCTTGTGCCGCACGGGACCGGTGTGCATCACTAGACACGTCATGGCATCAAGCTGTCAGACTCAGATGCGGCCTGCATGGAGCCAACGACTCGAAGCCCACGCATAATAATTTTACTAACCTCAAAAGACTCTAAACCTCCTGTCACCCGGTGCATAGTGAGTCGGGGTAGCTCGTAGACGAATATCTCTCATCCCCGGAATAAAATAGAAAGTCAAGATACCCATGCGTGTATACCTAGTATCTTGGACACCAAACATTGATGTGTTTAGGTCTCACATCGATGCATCTTACTATATCCTTGCTCATCCAGGCCTGCGATTCATAAAAATTTCAAATTTCAAGATTTCAAGACACTCCTTTCGATTTATTCCAGTGGGAATATTAAGGACGATCGTCCACTCAAGTTGAGTAGTTAGCCACGCGCGTGAGGGTGTTTTTATTCTCTAGCTCAGCCCAGGACCCAGCCTGTTCGCTCAGGCGGCTTTTCGGACAAAAGCACATCAGGTCAGATGCTTTTCGGATGTTTGCGCAGTAGAAGAAAAGAAAATCAGTCGAAGGCCCGTAATATTTTTCTCCTAATTTGTGAGCGCAGGAAATCTCCAAGATTCCGCAACCTCAGCTCACGATTCAGTGGTCCCCAATCATCGATCTCAGAACCCAGCACAGCCTGAACGATCGATGCAAGGGTATGAAGTTCAACGGTCTCAAGCTAGCAATAGCATCGCGCTAGAGCACTCTCGTGAAACATTCACGAATTTGTTTTTTGAGCACGAGGTGCAGAGAAGGATGCCGATTCCACCGTGTTCCGACAGCATAATGCATAATCCCGCAGGTTTTTCTCGATATTTCTTTTTTTTTTTTTTTTTATTAAAAAAACACAATATAGAAATTAATGAGAGCTTCCGACAACAACAACGCCTCGTGCTCAATGATGTCGTAAGACATATTGAGATCGATCACATATCACATTCACAAAAGAAAAGAAAATTCATGCAGGACCCACCACGATGCATACATGCAGGATCATCGCCATATCGATACGTGTGGATACTTCAACATCAGAGTTCAAAGGAGATAGCCCTCGCCCTCGTACTATAGTACGAAGGTACAAAAAGCCAATCTCCAAGGGTGCCCTTCCCTTCATCGACCCTAAACGCGGCTCTAACCGTACTAAGCAGCTATGTCTGCCAAATATCTCCCAATCCCTGGATATACCCTTCTACACCGTTGACCTCTAAGGAAAGAGGGGAAGAACATGAAGTTTCTTCTTTTTGCCCCGACTGCCCGTCATACATCAGCCTGGAAATAGATAGACCCACATATCGCTCTTACGTATTTCGCGCGGGCTGGGCACGGTTATACGCTGCTACAATTATCGGTGGCTGGACTTACAAGGTAGCTTGAAAGTCGAGCCGAATGGCTGCAGGGCCAGCGGCAACTGTTAGGGAACAGACATGGCCAGGGCTGGAAAGAAATTTACGAAAAAAATCAAATATATCTTGACAGCAAAAACTCCCCTGGAAGGAGGTTACCTCGAGGTGCAAGTTCCAGCTTCTCCCCGGTGTTTACTGTCAGGGAGATGCCAGCGGGCCATAGCCCATGAAACGTAGTGATCCCGCGTGCCGTGTGTACGGACTGCGTAGGCAGCGACGTTGCTAGCCAGAAGATCTATCCTGCTTAGAAGAAACAAAAAAGCGGCAAAGGACTAGTTGGGGATCTTGACCAATCCGAGAGAGCCCTTTGCCAATGACAAGGCCATATGCCGATGCACGCAGTGAGGAGTTAGAGGATCGAGGAGGGAATCTATAATAAGTATGAAGCTAGAAAGCGGCACAAGCGCACATCTGTTTGCGGCCGTTACAATGAAAGGTCTCAGACTAGACACGATGGATCAGGGCTTTGAAGCCCTTGTATGTCTGGAGATTGTGGCGGTAGAGCCCTGTATCAAACGATTCAATTGATGAGGATGTTTCGCAAATCGAATGGCATCAGGATCCAACCCAACGCTAGGGAGGTTATTCGCGGTGGCTGATTCCATTCTCTAACCGTCGTCAATTTGTTTTAAACTCAGTTGCCACCAAAATATTCATAGAACAGTAGCAAGCTAAGGAGTAGTCTCTTTGCATTGATACGTATTGAAAACTGCTATTTTCAAGGCATCTAGGAAGCCTCGGGTGTGCACATGAGAACCGCAAATGAGACATTGTCGACACCTGATAAGCTCATACGAGGATACGATAGCAAGTAAATAATCGTATTTACATATTTGTCGCCAACGTGATAAAGCATAAACCGATCGCGACATGCGAGGACAGCGGGTAATTAGTTAGACCTAATTGGCATGTAGAAGGAGAATCTCATGTCTCTCACCGACGCCGATGAGAGTGTTTACAACTAAAACTCCTCATCTTGATAGATGTACGCCTGGAAAGTCTACTGGTTTGAGCTAGCCAGTATCGTTAGCATACAGTCGATAAACTTAGCCCTAGAAAGGAGAACAGGCGGCAGGGATAATAGGCAGTCATCCCCTTCAACAACACAAAGCCTTTCACATGTCAACGTTGTTGTTTGTTTGGACGTTGTGCCGAGTTAGCGAGGTCCCAAGCCAACCCATATCCCTTCCCAGTTCATGGATCTCGGACATTTCGATATTTAGAGGTTATGAAACATCGTCAAGGTTTGTTGGGAAGGGGGGCAGAAAGGGGAGAGGGCGGACAGCTACTGGTGAATAAGACAGCAGCAAATTTGAAATATGACATCTAGCATCTTGCAGAGGGTATAGTTCATGCGGCATGCAATAAAACAATTGAGACTGTCTTGAGATCTACGGCTAGGTAGTCGGTAGCACAGCTTGTTTCCTTTCAAGCCTCAACCCTCAAGCATTTAGGTGGACCTCGGGGGAAGGGGTGAGGACCGCTAACTGAGACATTTTACGCACGGATCTGCCAGATTCTTCGGCTTCGGTATCCTATATCGTGCATGAGATAGTGATGTATGCATATGAAGTTCAGTTTGTGTGAGAGAGGGGCAAATTTTAGAGGGTCAGCACCCCGCAGTATTTGCAGCGCGAGGCTTGGCTGAATCCACCGATTGTCGCATGCGTGCGCGAGGCTTCCGGACGCCAAAGGCGACGAAATGTCTTAGATTTTGGGCCTTAAACTGGATCGATTGCGCGGGACAACAATAGTCCATGTTTTATATTGCCGTAAAAATAGAGTCTATTGGCTTCGGAGGCATACGGGGTGGTTGCATATCGTGCAGCGGAGGAAAGCCAACCAAAGAAAGAGAAGAAATTCAAAGGTACATGCCAGGCTACAGCTGCCCTAACGGCGCATCCTAATCTAAAATCTCCACTGTCGAGCTTTTCAAACATCGATTATACAGATATCTCGCTTTAGCCTTTTCTCTCATTTTCTCTCCAATAGCAGCCTACGGAGCATAATACTCGGTGTGAACATTTCGAGCACATGCGAGTGCTCATCGAACGGGCGAGACGCCGGCCAGGGCAAGGCAACCCTTGACCCCGTAAGAAAGCTACTCCACATAAAGTTTAGCAGTGTCTTAGTTTCCTCAAAGGGCTCAGGCTTCCTTCTCTGGAGATCTTCGCGGATGCTATGCGCCTAAGGAGTTGAAATTATCACCGGGGATTGCAGGCTCAATAGCCTACGTAGAGAGTATGCGGATGGTGTCAATCTATTGGCGACAACGGTTTGGAATCCGAACAAGTGGGAAAAAACGGGCGGCCACGCGAGAAAACCGACAGCGACATCGAATCTCGAATCCCCTTTCCCTCTTCTCATATCAGCTCCGTCATGCAAAAGCGGTAGGCAGCAGCCCAAAGGCCTTCAGGGCTATTTTTGACTACTTCCAAACCGTCTAGAAGGTTTCCCAACAAGGCAGTTCGATGGTGCCAGGCCTTATGCCTCGCTCACAACGCAATCTCGCTTGTCCGGCCTCGAGCCCCGCATATCGGCTGGACCTGTGGTAAACGGCCTTGTACTGCGAGCTGTTCCATGGGAAACTTCCCTGGTAAACGTCCCTGGTATAGCGAGCCTGTCCGGGTAGGGAATCTGTCGCTTAGCTAGACGCGAAACACGTACCCAATACGAAACGGAGGCCGGCGGGCACCGCCTTCCCCCAACAGACTGCGATTTGCCGGGTTGACTTTTCAGGAGGCCGGAGGGACTTTCCTCTTCCTTCTTTAATGGAACAGAACCCACCAAATGTTGCGGGAACAGTCCCGGGGACGAAGTAGAATGTTCTCAAATCGGGTTGCCGGAAGTCTTTCAAGTTTCTATGTAGGCACTGCCGCATCTGAAAGCGACATTGGGGGTAACGGCAGAACCGAGCCCACCGCCACCAGCTTCGTCATCTTGCTGCAACGGAAGAAAAAAATGATGAGGCCAAGGTAACACAAGCGATCAAAACTAGAGAAAAAAATTTTGTTTCCTACACAAAAAATCGAAATTCAAGAATTTTTGTTCTATCTTGATGACAATACAGGGAATTTCCAAGCAAGAAACTACCCGGAAAGTACCCCTCCCCAAAGTTCACTAGCCACAGAAACAAGAGAGAAAGAGAGAGGAAGAGAGGGGAGGAAAGCACCTCGGCTGCCCTCGTGGTAGCAATTGCGTCAGGGTTGACAGAATTCCAAGCAGAGTGGGAGAAAATCAATGCTACCCTAACACTCGAACGCTACGATAAGATACACCCTTATACTCTGCTTGGAGGTAGTATGTTGCTGCTGCCTAACTGAGCTACCGGGATCAGGAACATGTGCTGGTGCATGCTATTGCTGCTGTGTGGTTGCTGTGAAACAAGGGTACTTGCAGGGAAGGTCGGCGAATATCGTCCACCAGAACTGCTTGGCACCACAGAACATTAAGCTTTTAACTGTCTTGGCTCGCTGTGGATGTCAACATGTCAAACCCCTTTAGAAGATTGGAGAAGGGGTACAATTGCCTTTGCCGTAGACACTAGCTAAAAGGCAAGCTACCTAAATATTTGTTTCGCAAGTGCGCATCTGTATGCTATATCAATAGATTGTTGGAGACGAAATGTAAATAGAAACAGTGGTCGCCTTCGGTATGAACGCATTTTATGCTACATGGCCATATGGGATCCCCGAGACAAGATCATCCGCAGAGCCGATCTCTAGGAGAAGGGGTGTGATTAGTAGCTCTGGACTTTTGACGTCTCACAAAGCGAAAGTCACTCGCAGCAAGCAAACTTTTGGTGAAGTTTTATAAAAAGTAGAAAGAAAAGAGGGGTATGCAGGTCTGGGGTTTTTTTCCCAATAATGGCGCGGGAGTGATCATTGGCGATACGAAAAGGAAAATGAAAGGGAATGATGTCCATCCGATCGCGATATAGTCTTTCGATAAACGGCTCACCAGGTCGTTATGATAGGTCAGAAATCAGACGTCCAGCAGAACTCGTATGGCTATCAGCGGCATCCGCGTTACTTACAAGATCAGTTGATGGACTCCCTCCCTGGCGCAGCAGAAAAGAGCTGCCTAGAGACTGCAAAGCGGATCCCTGGCCGCTTTTTAACAAGCTTAAAGAACGGGTAGCCAATCAGGACCCCGGTACAATACATTCGGAATACTCCATCTGTAAGAGAGTTAGTCTTGGGAATATATATTGTCTTCGAATGAAGGACGGTTTATTGCGATAGCTATCGTTCGCGGAGCTGGGTGTTCCCTGTGCTTCTAGATTGGCGATCAAAAGTAACTCTCGGTTTTTAATATCTGATACCAGTGCTGATGCTATGGCCAGCTGAGTATTTCGTAAAATTGATTAAAATATCTTGCATGATAGCGCTCAAGGACCCCACGCGGACAAGCACAAGTGACATATTCCTCGAAAAAGATGAGGGGTTGGAGGTGTAGTTGTCTTAGATCGGACCATTTACTAGCTCTGGAGGAGGCAAGTTTGCTGATTGTCGATATGAGAGAGAGAGACATCGAGCACATCGAACTCAAGCTTATATCGAACTTTTCGGCTTACATTGGGGCAAAGACGGTCAAACCCAGGCCAGGGATTCTCAACAGAAATTTCACTAATGTTGCTTCGCTTCCTGATTCCGAGATAAAAGAGATCACGAGGGCACCTGAAATCATAATGTCCAGCACGAGTCTAATAAGTCACTAGCCACAGCTTATTACTTTTTTGCTAGACTGACGGGGTTGATTTCATTCTTCTGGTGACACCAGCCTCTGTGTTGTGGGGCTGACAACTGCGTGCGATTGGTTGACAGCCAAACAGTCAAAACGCCGCAAACGTGTAAATCGTCCACCACGGCAATTTGCCTTTGCAGTCGCACCTTTCCGCTGCTGTACATACGTCCGTCCTCTAGCAGTCCCTATCGATCGTATCATATCATATCGACGGACACCGCATACTATTGATGGGTGGCTTGACATACCCCACTTTATGCTTCAAGCTATTTTCCAGTCCGATTTGTTCGCGCATAATATTGAGATGGCCGATCAGGTTAAGTTTCGAAACCAAATACCCTCCTCTGTCGACGAAACACCGTCCTGGTTCTGCCTGATTTTGGATCTCCCAAATCGAAATATCATTCAACCTCTCATTTTTCATGCTATGCGGTCTGAATTCGAATTTAATTCTGCTTTCGTATTACAACTCCCCGTCTCTGGGTTTTCATACGGCGGCGGTTTAAGCCACGGCAAGAATACACTCCGTTGATGCCACGCTTGTCAATGGAGGAGATCGGAGGCAATATATTAATTCCATCCGCAGTGTTGGTACGTACTTGGGATGATGCTTCCTTGGCTCGGGGATTGTGCACAGGTAAGGCGTCATTAGAATGCGAGAGGTTGTCCCCGGGGAAAGCCTGTACCACAACGGCCGAACCAACCCTAGTCACCTCAGGTTCCCCCATGTGTCGCAAAAAAAGGAAAGCCTCCGAGACGCAACACCGAAAGGAGATGTCATTGGTAAGGTTTCTCATTTCTTTTTCCTGCTTTCACATTCATGGAGAGAAGGGTGAACAAATGAACAAATTTTGATTTTTATGCTTTTGGAGGTGGCCCGTCAGAGGCATTGGACCGCAGTGCTCCACATTTGCGCATCGAAAGAGCTAGGCCCGCAGCATATGAATGGGGCTTCTTTTCGCTCCCTAAGCATCGCATATGTTAACGCATTTTAGTTTGATTTTAATTATTGATCAAGGGCGAACGCCGCCTAATGTCTTTCCAGCAGAAATCTCTGGGTGGGAAGGAAGGCCCAAAAAAAACCAGCAGTTTCGTCAGACCCTCTCTCCCCACTTACGGACCTCGGTATGAATATTGAATCCAATCAGGTTCTCTTGAACAGGAAAATCTGCTGAAGAGATCCCCAAAAGAGGCATGAAAACTTGCTTTTCTCGAACCGTGAGACATGCATATCTGCTCGATGCTGTTGAGATTATCGCAAATCACTGGACGAATCCCCTTTTACGTTTGGGTAACGGATATCGCATAGCTCAGAGCTTTGATCAATCATTATCAACTCTCGAAAGCTCCAGCTGTTTTTACATAAATCGATGGGTTTTCGACCCTTTTCGGATACGGAAATATTCCAATGTCAGCAGAGGCCGAAAAGAAAAAGATAACGACAAACTGAAAAGGGCCGAGTCGTTCGACCCCCACAGTAATAATATCATAATCCGAGATTCAACTTCGAGACAATCTTTTCAATCCAAAACCTGGCAGTGCACACTGCAGAACCATCGAGCTACGACCGAATTAACCTACATTTAATTAATGACCACCCTTCCTGCTCTGGATTTCCTTGCTTCGTCTTCCGTCGTCAGGTTCCGGATTCCTGTGTATGTCAGAACCCTGAAGCTTTTGGTCCTTCTCTTTTGGAATTTTATAAATCTTCCCGCTTCGACGCTGGTGCAATAGATTCCCACCCAAGTGTCAAACTGCCTTCTTCTTTTGACAGTAGACCTGCACCCCGGCTTCTGCTTCACAGCAAACTCGACAGACTGCAAACACAGAGCGATCGATTTTGGCAATCCCTTGCGCCCGTCCTCACCAGAAACATTCTCGAAGCCCTTGATAGAACAATTCGAATGAGCCGAGGAACATTGTCGCTCGCTCGCTCACTCACTCACTCTTTGTCTGTCTACCAACTAGCTATTCTTTCACATTCAAAGCGGCGGCCTTTTTTTCTTTTCTTTTCTTCCCATTCGTTCAGCATTCTCTGAATTGTTTGACACCTACCTTATCGACACCTGCTTGGAACCCCTGCCCAACACATCCGGCGCAGACAGACTATTCCACACGCTGAATTTCTAGTCTGACCAGCCTGCATATTATCGCCAGCACTGCTTCGAGATCGTCTTGGACCAGGTTTTGGCATATCTCTCGCAAAGGCTACTGTCTTCGGAAGATTTTAGACTTTGCCCACAAGATTTATAAGGTACGCAAGAAGAAACATTCTACAAGGTCCTTCTCTGGCCCCCAATGTCTTTTTTGTTTTTTTCATCTTTGTTTTTTTTTCATTTCTTTTCTGTTTTCTTCCCTTCTATTTCGTATATGTCATGTCCACCCACGATCACATTTGTAGCGGCAACCAGAAACACACCGAGAAATAAGCAAATGGTTCAAACCCCAAGATCGCAAAGTTGCCCCTTCCTCAATTTCCTTTCCTTCTATCAAGCATATCCCGCATATTTTGGGCTTCTCGCAAGAGCTGTCAAGACCATGATGCCTGATGTCCGTCGCTAGCTCTTGGGGCGAACACTAGAAAGAACATGAAGCCCACCTGCATACGGAGTGCAGTTCCTGCGGATGTTAGTCGCAACACACTTGCTTGATCCCTTAGGCTAGTAAATTAGCACGAGCTACTACTAGCACTGGCACTAGCACCAGCACTAGCACTGGTCCTGCATCGCATTGAAGCATACCGAAGCAGAACGGTGTCTCTCGCTGAAGTCGGGTTTCAATGTGCTACAGCCAATACTACGTCCTGGAGCTTCCCGCCGCCCGCCGTTGGCCCAGATGGACTAGATGAACCCCTTCTGTCGTTCTTTATTTTTATTTTTATTTTTTTCAAACTACTATTGGGTTTCGGCTACTTCTTGATACTGACTTGACCTTATTCTGCGCTCTGCAGAGAAAAGCTTGTGATACAGGGCCTCTGTTCTTAGAGACATATCCGAACACCTAGACGCTGTTAGCCTTGCCTCACAGCGCCTCATCGTGCGTTAAACCGACGTTGCTCAAAACTCACTCTGCAGAAAGCGCTCTCCAAACCCTCCTGTGTCTTCGATCACTAGCACTACGCTACGGCTTCTAGCCTGACAGTCGGGTCCTTCTCTCACTACAAGGTCGATTAACCACGATACCCAGCATAATTCTTCTTTTTTTTCTTTCTTTTCTTTTCTTTCCCAGTCCCTTTGCTTCCTTTTTCTTGCTCGTGGGGACTCCCCTCCTTGACACTGTCTCTCCCTCGTTCACAAGCCAGGCTACCTCGTCCGTACCCTCGCCTTCCCTTTACTTGCTTCCTTTTTATGCTTCCGTCCTGCAAGATCATACGTGACGAGTTATAGCGCCCTTGGAACCCTGCTTGCTGGTCTCCCACACACTTACCGGCCCCCAGACGCACCACGGCCACCCTCCCATCCCTGCGACCCTGCTTGACTCTCCTGTTCGTCCTCTGGTATATATCATTGACGTTCAGGCGCCACTATCAATTCCCATTTTAAGCACCTACCCATATTGAAAGACATTCTACTCGGGAAATAAGAAAAAGAAAACACCAACACAGTTTACTAGAAGACCGCTAGAAAGTACCCACTCTCGCATCACATCTGTCAAACCCACCCACTTTGAATATATCTCCACCATCTCGGCCTTCCTCAATATATATCTACCCACCTAACCCCCAACTTCTCATTTTCTTCTCTCAGACATACAGACATACCTCATTTATTACTTTATACCTTCTCGAAGTCCTACATTGTGGGTCGTATACCTTCTTCACATTCAACCTTCTCACTCACTACCTACCTACCTACCTACCTACCTTTATACAACAACCATCGTTCATACCTACCAATATATACATACACCTTACCACTTATAACACCAAGAGAGAAAGAAGAACAAAATCACTATACATATATAGCCAAAATGAGTTCAACAATGATGCAACAACCTTCCAACACGACGTCGCCGACGCAGATCAAGACAAAGAGAAGAAGAAGAGCACCACCCTCCGGCGCTTCAGAGCCTTGCCACACTTGCCGACAAAACGGCCGTGTGTGTGACCGAAGACGACCATACTGCACCCAATGCATTGAGACAAAAGGAACTTGCTCTGGATATCGTACTCAGCTCACATGGGGTGTTGGTGTCGCCAGCCGAGGAAAACTGAGAGGCTTGAGCCTTCCGGTCCCTCTCTCTGAGGAAGAGAGAGCGAAGAAGAACAGCGCCATGGCTGCTGAAAAGAAGGAAGAGAAGAAGAAGTTGAAGGCTGCTGGTAACTCTACCAACGCTGGGATCTCCAAGCACAGCGCTTCCGCTTCCATCTCTTCTCTGGCTTCAGTTCGCAGCATGAGCAGCCAGGATCTTGCGACTTTGACCAATATGACTTCAGGACTTCCTTACAACTCGCCCGCAGAACCCGTTGTCCCGCAATATCAATATCCTCAGCTCACTTCTTTGAACACTGGAAATCACCCACCTCAGTTCCAGAAACTTATGCAGGCAGCGCACCACGCTCAGGGTGGGCTTTCTCTCCTGCTTTCGCCTATGGATGATATGCACAGTCAGCATGTGGAATATCACGGTGACGGTACCTCTACTCCTGAGATCTACTCTCCCATGTACTCTCCAGTGGACGCTGGTTACCTCCATAGCCCGGTGGATATCATTCATATTTCGCAGAGCAGGTCCCACCCTCCCACTTCTGTTCCAGACCATGTCAGCGACTTTTTCGAGGAAGAATCTTCTGTCGGTCATAGCAGCCCCTCGATCCACGGTCACCAGGACGAGAACTCCAACGATGCTGAGGCCGATGGAGCAATCTCCGCTCTCCTCTATGACGAGGAGATGCTGAACAACATGTATCATTACTCTCGACCAACTACCGCTCACACGAACGCTCAGTTTGGAAACGGAAACACTTCTCCATCGACTGGATACAACTCTTCGCCAGGCAATTCTCCTTCTCCTCCACCATTGGTCCACTCCAACTCTTACCCAAACAACCACTACGCTTCTTACTCTCCAAACTCTGCAGCTCGCCCACAGCAATTGACCCGCCTTCATACAGCCCCTCACCCACACTTGCAACTTGGGTCTCCCACTTCCTACCCACCAACTCCGAATTCCATGTCTCCATCTACACCTACAACTCCAATCTACGGCCACTGCTTGCAGACACCCCCGCCAACCTCGATGCCTCCAACTTCCGCAGCTGGAAATCCATCGAGCTTGACTTCGCCCGCTGTTCTTCTTCAGCAACAGTTGCTGCAAAACCAGAACGCAATCATGCAACAGCAACAACGCCAACGTCTCTTGCAGCACCAGCAGCAAAACAGTATCACTGCTGCTGACCAGCAATTCTACCTCTCCCACTTGGGTTGAAAAAGCATTTAGCGGGTTTTTTCATTTTAATTTCCTTTTTTACCTCTGGAGCATAAATATTTGTTTTTATTGTATATACCAGGGTGGGACAAAAATGCGGCGTTTTCTGGTACTGTTGCTTCCATCTACCACTTGTTTTTTACCCCTCAACACATCGCCTCCATTATGGCCTTACGAACCACTCTCATGGCCTCTCCTTTCACGACTGTCATGAAGGGATCGATAAAAACACAAAATGGTGTGGATTTTTTTCTTTTTCTTTGGTTCGCTTAACATTGTACAGGAATATGATACCCAAGGGATATCTCTTTTGTAAATATTTTCCTTTGTCTGTATATGCCAAAGTCGGTATACTTCTATCGCTTTTGCAATTCCCAACTGTTCGACATTCACTTGGTGGCTCACCGTCCTTTCACTTTTATTATTTCTCTGTACATTACAATTTTTTGGTTTCCACGTTCTTCTTTTCCTTTGTTTATTTTTGTTTATTCTTCTTTACTTTTTACTCACATAGACACTCATTGGCAACAATACGGCTTCATCACTGGTCACGACGAAGCCCGAGAAAAGCTGACTCATTTCACCATATATTCTTGCATACTGCCTTGCATATTTCTGTTTTCGTTTACCGACTTTTGTACATATATCATGTTTTCTTGTTCTCAAAACCATGTACATACATATTACAGCTTGCGAGTTTTGCGAATGGCAAAAAAAAACAGCATCTTTCAAAACTAAAAATACCCCAGTACCTTGCTTAGTTTTTTACGTGTGCACGCGCAGCCTATCTCTGATTTGCCATTGGTCTATGGTTATTCCCAGGTGAACTTATTTTTATCGAGGCTGAACCCTGTACAGCTGTACAAATACACACCGGAGACGGCGAATCCATGGGGAGTGAAAGAAATAAAGAAATAAAGGAAATGGCCCGTATCTGTGTACGTATAGTATATTTGTCACATCTGAAATACGAGAGAGGGGGAAGAGGTCTGACTAGATGTCTCCATGGCGTGTCTCAAACATCGACGAATCATTGCGGTTTTGCACCGCCATCAGCTGCTAGCTAGGGTATAATACGTCTTTGGTTTCCGATCAACAACTACTTCTCTCCGCTGCTGCGGCTCCCCAGCTTTTTTAGTCATGTCAGGGGAGAAAAAGTGAGAACTAGCTCTGGCTGAGTTGCGAGTTTTCTCAGCCGATTCCAAAAATGTGGAGGTCGAAAGGATTAACTTTCAAGATCGAATTTAAATTTTTGTCCTAAATTCTTGTGGTATCTCCTGCTTCTATGGTTTTGAGAAGGTATTATTTGAAGCCGAAAAGCTTGTTTTCTCGCTATATCATCACAGTCTAGAACCCAACCAAAACGTCTCGCGTAACGTTCTACGTGAAGGGAAAAAAACTCCTTTGCATAAATTTGAGTTCAACGGTGGCATGGGATAGAAATTTTTTTTTTGAACACTCGCACCATGGTATTAGCCACTGGACTGTGATACGAAGGAGTACAAATAGTGTCACGACAGAGAAAAGAACGTGGGATGCAGGGAATTCGCAACAGCATCAGACATCACAGGCGAATGGCACAAGCAAGCAGAAGGGCCTCTGCGTACGCCGAAGACAGTTGACCGAGGGAAGGCGTAAAAAATGCGGCTTGCCGATGCAAATGATCCACTCGTTTCGAATTTCTATTCAATATTTCAGTCTATTTAATTTAATTATTATGCACGTGGTGATATAGAATAATCAGTATGAATTTAAACATCAAATCTCGAGAAAGATATGCATGTATGTGCTGTTGCAAACTGCTAGCATCTGCTTACGTGGATCAATTGAATATATCTCCGACTGTGACGTCGCCCATGTAGAGCTCGTCGACGGTGTGCATCTACCCGAAGCTTGGTGTACCCCAGATCCGAATCTGGATCCAAGGGTAAATAAGCAATCTCCTGGCGAGATGTCTTAGTTTAGGACCTTCTCCCGCGTAGATTTTATGTCCTTCCCTACGATGCATGTTGACGGTGTTGTTCATATGGTTTCTTTACTTTATTTTACTTTTTTGCCGTTGGTTTTCGGATAATTCTCCCCATAGGTACAAGGTGAGACTTTCTACTGCATAACGTCGAAAAGCTAGCCAATTGCAATAACTATTCCAATTAATTCGCAATTATTATGTGAGCGCGCAAAGATAAGTTCAGAGTATGCACCTGGTGTGTTTGTAACGCTTTAATTGCGGTCTAGGTCTGTAGTTAGTCCATGTGTCGCGCGCCTGTGTGGTGCAAGTGTGCGCTCTGGAGCTCCTGGTTCGGGTGTAGATACCGTTTACTTTGGGGGGGCTAAAAAAAATTGCGAGAAACATTCCTTCTCGAAGGATTGAAGAGTGAGACCTCTCAGCGTGGTAAAACTTTGGAAGACCACGGGAATCGATGGTACAGCGCTTGAAAGGTCTTACAACGCGCGAACTAGACGAGACATTGTCTTGCAGTGGTAAATCCCAGGGCAGGTTTTATGATGGCGTCTGCAGCTTTTGGTAGCTACATGTATCCGTGGGGTTGGCATCCGTGGGTCTAACGGTCGTTGGTTGCAATTTAGTGTCTTGCCTCGCCTTGTTTCGTGTTGTTTTTAATTTTTTCCATTTTTTCTCTTTAGGAAGCTTTCCCTTAGTGTATTTTTGAGCCTGCGAATGGGAATGCTTCGCGGAACACTGGTAATTTAAAAGTTGAGATGATGAAGAGAATATTCGGAAAGTCGACGCAAAGGGAAGAGTAAAACATTTGTCGACGTGGTCCGTCCCGCTAGGGCCCGTAACAAAAGTTATCCTGCATATAAGATGCACGTCGCGAAATCGAATGCGATTTTTCCTGTTGAGAGTGAAAAGATTTTCACGAAATTCAATGCGATGGCGTGGTATCATGGTCTGTCTCCGTAGGGGCCGCCGGAATTGCGATATCTCGACGGTGTTTCAGTGCGCAAGATCTTAAGACCAACTAGCGCGCGAATTGACATCTCGGAAAGAATGGCCGCATTGGAGGGCAAACTCGCGTTGGAGATGAGGTCTCGGAGTTTCGTCGGCAAGCCGCGATCCTGGTCCCATGAGGCGTAGGTAATTATTAATAACCAGAGATGACGACCTGCATGTGATCGGAGCGGAAGACTTTGTACGATTCCTGGGGAGATGAAAATTTGGAAACGAGGCCAAACCGTGCTTTGACGTTAGAGATACGCAAAATGTCTCTCAAGAGATTTTTTATACGAAAGGATCGATTACCTAAATTGAAAGCATCGACGGAACCAGCCAATTAGGCTGAAGTGGGTTCGCCTCTCTCTCTCTGTCTCTCTCTCTTTCGTGAGCTCTCCTTCTCCCCGACAGGAGAAAACACTCTCGCCCCAGTGCTCTGGGTCCCTTGGGCCCGCCAACTGACCCAGACGGTGGTTTAATATCTTCGTAGCCCCACATTAATATAAGCCCAACAGGGTCTGGGCGGTCGGTCTATCGCGATGAAGTGGTGATATCAAACGTAAGCGAATTACCCGAGCGCAATGGCGAAGCAGCTTAACCAGACCTTGCTTGCCCTTGACGGAATCGGCAAGCATGTTGATATCATCAACAAGAATATTAATATGTGCATGTATATATGTGTGGCCATGTGCGCTTGTGTTTGTTTGTGCAACACAATCTGCACCTGTTGGATATGATGATGTCGATATATCAAGGAACAGGCCGAACGCGAACGTTCGAACCCATCCACAAAAAATTAAAGGTCGAGTCGAGGCCAAGATCTCCCACTTCGGTTGAAACGGTAATATCTATCGATATCCGAAATAGTGGGTCCCGTGTGGCGAGCGAGGGCCAAAAGTGGGGTTCATGCAACCAAAACTCTTGGTGTTCTGGCTGCCTTATGAACTGACATGGTTTACCGGGTGTCAAGTGTCTTAAGCCTGGATTGCATGCAGCCATGGAAAACCGCTCAGTAAATTTGTGATCAAAACCAGGTTCAATCGATTGAGCAATCGGGAGAGTTTGGCCAATTGGTCGGCGTCCCTCTGTTTCGCATCCGTCAGCATGCCAAATGAAAAGCTTCACTGGAGATTGGAGGGATGCAAACTTCAGCCGAACCTTAAAGCCGTTTGTTTCGATTCGCGGGAAAATACACTTTTATACTCTTGGAGTAAGGGGCCGACATGGCACAGCATTTAAATAGCAAGAAAGCCGCTGTCTCCGCTGCCACGAGTCTCGATCTCGAGCGATGTCATCACGTAATTGATGATAAGTTTTCCCCACAGTCGCCATGCGACGAGACGGTTATCATCGCTAGTAAAAGTCAATCTGCCACATCAGATTTCATTACGAACGGGATCCCGGGAATTTGCATCCACACCGTTTTCTCTTTCTCCCTGATCTCGGGAGCGAGGCGAAAATTAAAGCCTGTCCGTCGGAAATGACCGATGGAATCGAGAATTCTTACGAAAAGTTGAATCATACCGGTATACCCCAGGTCTCATTACCGCTGGCTCGAGAGAACCTGGGTTACCGATGCCTGGACAAGAAGAACTTTCCGACGAAGACATGGGCGCACAAGCGAATGCGCTTATTTTGATCCTGGGCCACCCGTCAAACGACCTGTTTGTGATACATGTCTAAATACATTATCCCATTGGTGGAACTGACAACCAGGAATGAACATCAAATGCAGGGTTCAAGCCCTTTATATTCTACTAAAAACCAATCATAAGGCTCCTATATGATGACCAATTCATGATAACGGTTAGCTATCACGGAAGCTATCAATACTTCAATCGGCTTCTGACCGATCGATATACATTTGCCTTCGCCACTTTGATGAATCACTAATAATCTTTAGTCAAAAAAATCTATATTGATATCCAAGGCCCATCCCATCTATGGCCCGGTCACTTCTATCATTGAAGAAACGGTCTCGTATTAAACTTTGTGAATCATAAGATTGATATGCGTTCATCCTTGTATCTGAGAGGACCTCAGTTGCTTGGCTCAAAACCACATACCGCCAGACACACATGCCGAAATAAAAGAAGTCTCGGTTTCGCCATTCTTTTATCTCTTTGTCTTGTACGCAAGTTTCCTAAGCGATTTCATGGTGGCCATTCCACATGAATAATCGAATGTTTTTAAACTGTGCACTTCTGCTATATAATATCCAACACCATAGTAGATCGAAGGTTTTAAGCGGTTGCATGGATTTTATAATCTCAAATTTAGTAGAAATTTTATAGATTTCTCACCAGAGATCTATTACTTCGCTGATACGATGGCTTGCAAAACCACTTTCATACTTATTAGTGTAATATTTATTAATACCCTTTACAAATATGGCTACAATCTAGAATTTTCTATCCTTCCATTGCAATTTCTAATAAGACTCTAGTCATAATAATTAAAGACCCGTATCTAGATCAATTGAATCCAAAGACCGTCTCTCATCGAACCAACTTAACCAGGCATTAAAAATAGCAAACTCGCGATAACATCTAGGCGCTTCACGTATCTCCCAATGTAATCTTTCCAAATACTTTAGAATGTCAAATTTATTTGTTCTTCACCCTATAGTGCATATGTACATATTTAGGTTTGCATACCGCGGCCTTTTTATTAAAATGGATTAAATATACCAAGCGACTTCCACCTTCTTACGACTGAGTCCAATTAGCCAGAATAGCTTCACCAACTCGATACATCACTCTGCAATGCTACGTATTTCTCAAAATTTATATTATTTATGCAATATATTTATGCCTCCCTCGCCCATTCGTGCCAAGTTTAAAGTCGATTATACAGCATATCTCTGCAGAATTGCCGAGAGGTCGCCCATTTGTATTTTCTCAGAGCTTTAATAATATGACATGATACGCTAAAGTTCCTTAGAATCTATCTACCATCCTTTATAGAACGCGTAGGCTGATAGCTTACTTTAGTTTTAATGATTATAGTATATTTACTGTACTTATATGCGTCTATCTTGGTATACATTGGCACATCATTCACAAATCTTTGTTCGCTTAGGCTGATATTACGACATAAGTTTCAGGTATTGGCGCCATATACATGCTACCTCAAGCCACAATTGAAGCTAAAGATGCTCATAAGCCCTGAATAGTAAATCTTCACTTAGCAAAGCTCACCAGATGGGGGTATGCAACACGGCCATAGCATGATAAATATTTGCTAACCTTATTGAGCACTTTCGTACCCCGTTGACAAACTGAAAATCGAGAACATAATCAGAGAACGTCGACAACGTTGATTTTCCCAAGAGGGCATTGAAAACAGGAAAAATATGGTCCCGGCCCGACTCGAACGGTACACTTCGGGGCTCCTTCTCAAGAAGGTACCCGAGACTTAGTCTCTAGAGCACCCCTCGATAAGATCCAGGCGTTCTTACCCGTTAAACTACAGGACCTATCATCATTTGTTGTGGCATATTCTTTTAGATATCACTAATAAAGCCATCATTTCGGCAGGTAGCGCAGAGACTATTCTCGTAAAGCAGATAAATGTTTCTAAACTATCGATTGCTACCCGCACAGTGCAGTCTACGAATGTATATATCAGAAATTCGTGCATAGTTGAACAACGCTATGGAGTGCAGCGCTGTTCACGATAAATGCACGCCTAATTGTATTTTTTTCTAGCACTGCGAGATCGTCAAAATCTTGCAGGTATGTATCCATATCATACAAGCACTGTATATAAAATATAAATCCATAACCCCGTAGAATTATAAAACGGAGGTATAGATACCGTCTCACCACCCCTCAAGTCTCGAGGTTCTTCTTTTTTCTTCTTTCATCGGAGGCTTGTCCTCTTCTAGAAGCTATATTTTAGGCTAATAGGTATGGGTTCTGGGGTTCTTCCTTGCGGTTTCTGGGGCTTGTGGCTTCTGGGGGTTGCATACTTGGTTGTTATCATGTATTATAGCAGAGGCCCGCGGTATTTCCAAGCAATGATAACAAAAGACACCTGCTCTTTTATTATAGAGAAAAGATGATACTTTTGAGGATAGAGTTTGACAATAGGCTTCCAGGGGGAAATCGCCTTACTTATACCGGTCCCGCGGCTTGCAGAGCATTGGGTTCGACCCATCTTAAAGATTGTCTTCGAACAGATGTGCTTTAAAGGTGTGAACAACCTCCTACTTCTGAGATGTTCGCCGATCCAGCGTTTTTACATATGAAATCGGCCGAGCAGCATCGTCTATTTTTGGCAAACTTGAAGACCGATGAACAGATTCTGTTCTCGCTCTCGCTCTAAATATTTTTCCATCAACTTCCAAGCGATTTCCTGCGGGTTAAAGAAAAAGAAAAAGAACTAGAGAGTTATTTGTGAATGGCTGGATTAATGTATCGACACTTCTGATTGTATGAATATAATACATATGCACTCAATTGATCAAGTGCCGCAATTTAATATCTCTGTCTAGTAAGTTTTACTTCTAGGTTGATTCGCGACGTATACCACCACAATCACTGCTGAATTAGATACGCTGAAGGTATCTATCTTAGAAGGGCTTACGATGCTTCTAGTCTACGGGATTAATGTGCGATTTTGTTCATTCGAGCATGGATGACTACTCCTAGCTTATCATTTGATTAACTAAGTTTACACGGATACAAGTTTATACGAAGCGTAAAATGACAGATTTCAGAAAGTAAGCTATTGAATAAAATTCCCCAGTATTACTTAGCCAGGCTCCTCTAGTAGCAATGGGTTTGGCGTCGTTTTGTGTTGATTGTGTGGTTGAACTGGTGTTCAGAATGAGAGCCAAAACTTTCCTTCAGATACAACCGACGACATGCAGGGATAATACTTAGCTGGTACAATATCCCGATCCCAGACACCGCATACACGGTCCCTAGATGGATCCTGACAGACCAGAGACCCAGATCCTGGCTTACAGGCCTTATAAGGCGTGCCTGGAAGGCTTATTTTCTGAGTACTACAGCTAATCAGCCGGCTCTTCCGATCCACGCGGAGCATTTATGATGGCATCCTCAAGCTCAACCACAGCAAGCATCTTCCTCCTTCCCGAGCTGCTCGAAGCTATATTATTACGCGTACCCCCGATATCAGTCCTCACAACATGTCGCCTAGTCTGTCACCACTGGAAGTACATGATAGAGTCCACCCCAGGTCTAAAATACTACACCAAGACCGGTCTATGGCTTCCCGACCACGAAGAGGGACCCCGGCAAGTCCTTAGCGATCCCGTATCCGCGTTCACGCCGATATCCTTCGATATCCTACAACTCTTCTGGAGAAAACTGGACTCCCACGCGATAAAACACCAGGACTTCCTAGACATCTACGCTGACCGGAAACCCCTAATCGAAAAGATTGGCGAGCTGCTAGCCAAATTTGAGCCCATTTGCCGAACCATCGAGCTACTTCGGCCCGGTCTTGTGTGTTTGCAGTACACAAGGTTTAAGAAGAACTGGGTTACGGTTTCCCATCGCGCGGACGAAGTGGATCGATTGAAAGATGTCTTTCTGAAAGATGTGGACGATAAGCCACTTATCACGATGATGGAGCAGATATCTCACGATGTGTGGAACTCTACAAGGAGCGCAGAATACGATTACAATCCCGATGGGGTGATACCCAGGCATCCGAGCGGGGAGGTCAAAGCATACTTTTTATTCATAGTCGAGTACACGGTGGACAAGGAAGAGCAAGAACAGATAGAGGTATATAGGAAAGAGAGGGATGAATTGCTCAGGCAGAAACATCGAAAGGAAGTGAGAAAGATGGTTGAGGAGCGGAGGAGGATGGGTAGCGAGCGCGGCGAGCCGCAGGACCCTGACGAAGAAGAAGAGAACGAAGATGAATGGGAGGAAGAAGAACGGAGAAACCACAGGGATTACGAGAAGAGGATCGGTAAGAAGGTATTCAAGGAACTAATGCGGTTTGGAGATTACGCACCGCACCGACCTGTGGTTGTAATCAGAGGCACCAACTATGGCTACAGTTAGCCATCAACTGCCGCTCAACACATCCTTTCTGTTTTTGCATTTCTGGACAAAGCATATATTGCTGGAGCAGTTAACCATCCCCGATCGTTCAATCTATCTGCTTTTTGATACACACCGTAAGGTCCAAGTGAAGGCGGCGGTTGCTACTCGAATAGCTATCAACGGTAGTTACATGGGCAGCAGATACACACGGAACCACAAATGACGGCCAGATCCAACATCATCATCCCCGAGATTCTCGAACAGATCCTGCTCGAGGTACCACCATTGGATGTTCACATACATCGACGAGTCTGTCGTAGCTGGAAGGAGCTGATAGAAACATCTCCGTACTTGCAATATTATACAAAAAGCGGGCTTAAGCTCATATCGTCGAGTCTGCGTGGTATTGAATCACAAGAGAATCAAGGACCGACCGAAAAAGCAGATCCACGATGCACCATAACACCGATAGCACTTGACGTACTTTCACGCCTGTGGCGCAAACTCGCCCGCGTATGCCATCCGCTCCCAGCATTTGGCAAATTTACAGCAACGAATACTGATAGGACAACCATCCTCACCACTATTGAACAAGTCGTTCAAACTTTCATTCCGATCCTAGGAAGAATAAAAGTCAATCATCTCAGTGATTGCAGCGGCAACGAGAAGTTGTTCGTGTCCGTACAACAAAGTTCAAACTGGGCGACACTACCGTACATTTTGTCGGACGACATTGCATACGAAAAGATCCTACGAACCGCTGGCTTGGACCAGGATGACGATGAGGACGATGATTTAGCGATGAAGGCGTTGACCTACCTGGTGGATATAGTATTTAGGTCCACTCCAGCAGCTATTCGGACCAAGCGCGAAAACGAACTATCCGCTAGTGAAAAAGAGAAGCAGGTATACTTAAATTTAGCGGTGGAATACTATATTAGCCACAAGAATATGGTGATGACAAGACGGGTGGGCAGCGAGATACTGAGATTTGAAAGCTATGATCCGTTTACAGTGAGAGTAGATAGATTTGACTTCTAGATGGAGCATTCTTACTAAACATCCTATCATGGTGTATCCAAGGTTGAAGGCCGCTAGGTGAACATCGGTTTATATAGGAAGATGCAAGTTCTGAAACCAAGTTTGCAAAGCCTGTAAAGCGTATATCAAAATCTAGCTGAAGGTTACTTACATAGAATCGAGAAATTCTAATAGAACTTACTTAAGTTTTACTCTCTTCGGAGAAGTCAAAACTTGAAAGGGCAACCAACTCTCCATTTATTTGGAGTGCCGCCAAGCCGGGTTTTTGGGTGCGTTGCGTCAACGTCGCGCGGTCAGCGGCTCACTTTCCACCATAACCTCTCCTCCATCAGCTCACCAGATCCTTTCGCCCAGCTCTCCTATTGCCTTTTCGGGCTTCAGCAAATACTACAAGACTCACTGCTGACTACGCCATTCACCGAAGCAGAAGTGTATGATCTGATAGCCTGTGTGGTCGCAGGAGCCTCGTCGTTCTCGGCATCCTACTAACCCACAAACCATCTCCGATAACCTACCTCTACATCCGACGATGCAGAGCATAAAAACCTTCATCTGGGGCCCTGACCCAGCAGAACAGGTACTTGTCCTCTTCTCGCACTCATATACTCTCATAGGTACACAAGTTAACCAACCATGCCCAACAGCTCCGAAAATGCAATTCCCTAATCCGCCAAAACGGACGCCAGCTAGACCGACAGATCACTAATCTCAGGACCCTCGAAACAAAAACCCGTAACTCAATCATCGCCGCTGCCAAACGATCCCAGACGAAAACCGCTGCCGCCAAACACGCCAAACTCGAAGTCCGCCTACTCGCTAAGGAGCTCGTTCGCATCCGGAAACAAAACACGCGACTCAACACTTCCAAAGCCCAGCTCGAGTCTGTCGGGATGCAGGTCCGAGAGGCCTTCGCAGTACGCAAGATTCAAGGCACTATGAAAGTCTCGACGGAAGTCATGAAGAATGTGAACTCTCTGATACGGCTGCCAGAATTGACGGGGACTATGCAGCTGTTGACGAAAGAACTAATGGCTGCTGAGATTATTGGGGAGATGCAGGAGGAGATGATGCCTGCGGATGAAGAATATGAGGACGAGGAAACGGAAGAAGAGGTTAATAAGGTTATCTCGGAGATTGTGGGTGACAAGTTTGAAGAGATGACAGTACCGATTGATATGCCAGAGGTACCGGTAGCTGAGGAGCCGATAGAGAATCTGGAGGAGATGAGAAACCGGCTTGAGGCATTGAAGAGCTGAAGAACGAGCGGGCTATGGTATTGCGATTTATACCAAGGGGCGGCCAGGAGCCATGCCGTCGTATTATATATCTACACATAGGTAATTTATTGACTTTTTTTGGTTTGGTGCCGTTGGACATACCGGTGCTGTGGATGGTTTCAGCGACGCCTTTATAATTCTTCTCCGTTTTATGCATTGTTCGTTATTCATGATATCCGCGCCGCTTTTAATATTCAATATGTCTGTATCTCATGGATTGGATTCAATTGTGGCCACTGTATTTCTCGAGAGGAATGCTTCCTATTTTTTTGGTTCTTTTTTTTTTTTGTCCATTGACTATTATTTTCATTTATGATAGAGCTATCCCACAGTCAGACAAAGTGGGATGATATTACAATGCTCGTCTTCCTTCTAAGGGAAATATAGCAGCTAGACGTTATGCATTAAACAGCCTCCCAACAGTCTCGTCCATTATATTCTCCATCCAGGTAGCAAAGGCATAACAGATTTCGAACCAGGGAATGAAACGGATCTAATCAAGCTCTTCAATCACCGCCTTAGGCTTCTCCCCAGCAGCGACTGCCGGTTCGCTAGGGACACCTTTGGCGTCTTTCTCGTCGCCCTCAAGATCCGGCATCTCCTCGTCGTCGTCGCTGTCGTCTTCAAGACCTGCTCCTCCGAAGCCTGGACCGCCCATACCGGGGATGCCACCCATACCGCCCAGCCCGCTAAGATCCTGCGCTCCACCGAGCTTAGAGAAGTCGATGCCACCAAATCCACCAGCGTCGTCACCGCCACCGAACTGCGACATCATGTTGGGGTCGTATTCGGGCTCTGGGACGATGCCGTCTTGCTCATCTTCATCAACCCACTATCGAACAGTGTTAGTTAGAGAAAGCCTAGAGAAACTGCAGTGTATCTCACCTTGTCGAAATCTGTTTTCAGGTAGTGTAATCGGTTCCGTTCCTTTGTCAGTCGGGGCCAATATTCCTTCTCAGCGATCTTTTTACGGATGATTAGTTCCGTGGCTCTGCCGTTGTGGTGTTGGACGCTGTTATCGACGTCGATTTCCTTGAAGAATTCAAGCTCAAAAGAGTATTCCTGGCCTTTGCTATTCGTGGATTTGTAGGTGATTTTAGTGGGGGTTAGGTCGACTTTGACGCCCTCTTTGGGGACATCTGAAACGTTGACGGTTAAGTAGATGACGTTCTTTTTGGGGTCGTCCTCGTTGGAGCGCTGAGCCCAGACAACTGCAGAAATTGAGACGTAAGCATGCAGAATTAGAAGAAGGTTACCAAGGAGTCAAATTCGGATGTACATACTCTCAGGAGTAAGCATAGCTGCTTATGTTTGTATGTGTGTACGTGTGTAAAGGTGTAGATGAGTGGGGTTGAGGATGTGGGATCGCGGGGTGAAAAAATAATACCGTGTGCAACCGCGGGGGGAAGAAGGGGGGAAGAAGAAAATGTATGGGGCTAGACTGAAACACGCAATCGATGGATGTGAGACAGAGAGAGGTAGATACGATGAATATGCGAAGATGATGAAGAACGATGAGATGGAGATGATGATGAAGTCTGCGGGAGGATGTGAGGTTGAGGATTGGTTCGCTGGGGCTCTTTCTTTTCTTCTAGAGCTTTCCAGCACCAACGTCAATTCACCCCACCCAACACATCCCGCCAAAGATGCAGACCAGCCAGCCTTGTTTGACTTTTGGTCCGGCACAGCTCTTCTACGGATAATAATAATGTTACGCATGGGTGAGCTGAAGTTGCTGTGAAGGAATGTGATTTGTCTGTTGTACAAGGCTTCTATAAAAATACAGCATCCGTAATCATAAATACATAAAGGAAGCTATCAATATCATGGCAATCAGTGCTCAGCCATATCGAAAAATACAAATTCAGCCGCCTTCTCGCCGACGCTCTCAAAGCTCAGCTTGCTGCCTTCCTTAGCCTCGATCCTCAGACCGTCGCCCTCCTCTAAGACCTGTTCCGTCCCATCTTCAGCCGTGACCTTGAGCTTCGCACCTTGTTCCGGTGCTCCTTCGCTCTTCTTTCGGATCCCCGAACTCATCACCAACTGGACCAACCCGAGTCTCTTTCTACTTCGATCTAAGGTGGTCTCGCCAGCCTTTGCTCCAAACGCGTGGTCGACCTTATCGCCCGAGTTTCTCAGAATGCTGGCAAAGAAATCCACATCGGCGGGTATGGGGATCAGCTCCTCCTTCCCGTCCTGCTTTGGAACGCTAGCTAGCTTATCTCCAAAGTTCTCTCTCGGTGTGATAATCTTCTTCAAGACTCCTGCCTTGCTCTCCTCCGGATGATGCCGTGTGTAGTATGTAGGTTTCAGTCCGCTCTCGCTAGGCTTAACCCAGATTTGAAGGATCGAGGCGTCAGACTTGTTGCCAGCGTACTCGGAATGACTGATTCCTGTGCCGGCAGAGGTATACTGTACGTCACCGCGCTTCAAGACTTCAGTGTTGCCGAGCGAATCTTTGTGAATGATCTCACCGCGAGTGATGTAGGTGAAAATCTCGAATTCGCGGTGGTGGTGCGTGTCAAAGCCTTTCGCACGAGCAATGTTATCTTCATTGATGACCCGAAGAGGGCCGTAGTGCATATCTGCTGGAGAATAGTAGTTTGCAAACGAGAATGTGTGGTATGTGCGGAGCCAGCCGTGGTCAGCATAGCCTCGGGTCGAGGAGAGACGAGGGAAGAACTTGAAGGCAGCGGATTTAGACATGACGATTGCGGATTTGAGAGTTATAATCTAAAAAGTAAAACTATAGAATATGCAATGAGATGTCGTGAGATATCGAGTGTGATATTCTAATATGTTTGATGGAGTTGGATGTTTGATTTATACTGTAGATATCAATCCAGTGGATATGACTTTGATGAACTTTTAAGAACTGAATGCCATCAGGGAGGCTGCCTCGACGTCAATTTATAGACAGAATGCTGCTCTTCGGAATGTCGCCAATGACGAGCTTTTGAAGATGATTTGAGTAGCATTTCCAATGGATGACTTTGCCGGACAGGTGGATCGCCAAGCCGCTGGAATCTTCGGATTACGAGATGGGTTAGTCAAAGCACTTGAAATTTGCAAGAAATGTTTAGTAACGCTGAAAACCCCACCGGCATTGGGTTTTTTTAGCTGGAATCAGCACTATTTGTGGTTCAGTAAGCTTGTTAAGCTTTGTTTGCTGGCTGAATAAGAACGTTAAGTCGATGACAAAGGCCTACTAGCCGAATCGGGCGGAGTATGTCATAATCGCCAAAAGATGCCTCTGCGAACCATCTCGGCTGCACATTCCCCACAGAATAACACGCCAACGCGATTCGCTTCTGAGGCTCATCGGAATCAGTATTTACCCAGAATCCCCATTCAAGGATATTTTAAATTTTCAATTTATGGTAATATGGCTACTCTATCGTACAGGAGTCCTCTTCCACCCACCGCTAAACCTAGTTCTTCAATCCGACAGCCTTGGCCCACTCACCAGTCATACAGACACCACCACCGCAGTCCATAACGCCAGGTGGGCAGTTGATCCTTGGGTCGTTGATGCAGTAATCGTCTCTGCCTGGGCAGACATCTCCGAAAAAATTGCCGCATGGCTTGGTTGGGGTTTTGATGCAGACACCAGCACCACCCTTGATTTCCTTCTCGCCGACGCAAAGCTCATTCTTGTAACATGTCCTACCCGTCGAGCCACCACAGCGTCTAGGCCTGGTCTGTAAAGCAAATCGGTCAGTCTCTCGTCCTGCCTTCCCGGTGGAAATATTCTTCAGGTGCAACTTACAACTGCTTGAGGAGCGGCGGCGACAAACGCGGCGAAGAGAGCGAGGAAAACGGTGACCTTCATTTTCTTAGATTTCGGCTAGTGTGTGGTTCTTTTTAAAAGATTGTAATAACTATGACGGTGTGCGAACGTATAATGGATATCTGCCTGTTTCGACCTTAGCTGTTGGAGATTGATGGCTGAAGGAATCCATGGTCTGTTAAAGCGGTCCCTTATATAGCCATCTTCACCGAATAGTTCTCACTTGCTTTCCTCTTAATTTAGGGATCTCGTAGCTTTCCTAGGCGGCGTTCCTAGGTAGCATAACAATCTTCCTAATCCTTGGCCATAGCTCCCTCTTTCTCGATTAAGCCCCCAGCTAACGATGAACCCAGCAATTTAGTTTGATCCAAGCCGAACCTAAGGTTCGGAATTAACTTGAGGGAGTATATTAACCTTCAAGAGGGTTTGGATATTTCAACCTTGCATACTTTTCCCATGAAAGGGGTCGTCAGACAGCTGCAGGGTTGGACAAGTCATGCCAGAATCTAACCAATAGCCCAAGTTCCCCATCCTGCAGCATTTTTCTCTCCCTTGCAGATATAGACAGCTGCTCTACCGGATAGGTGACACGAAATAAGAAGGCCAGGAACACAAGAAAAAAGCCTCGACCAAATAAGCAAAAATAAACAGGCTTGAGAGGCCCACATGCATCGCAGGAATATTATATTTCGTGGCAGAATACCGCAAATCTCCGACAAGTCAAAATTATAGAGTCTTTATTATAAATTTACTTTTTTTTCTCTCTCCACATCCTTTGCTCGGCTCGTCTCGGCTCGAGACGCGTCGGAGTCTACATGAACTTTCGTCATGTTACACTATCCTATTTGCGAAATACCACATTCCCTCCGAATTGCCGTTATCCGAGAGTCTCCCCAGAATACGCGAGTAATCAAAATTTTCAAATAAAAAATAAACGGTATACGCATCATTTTCAAGATTGGATTTAAACCACTCGTAAAATGAAGTCATCCACTACAGTACTGCTTAGTAGACTTTGCGAGCCTAGACACGCAGGCAGCAGCTTGAACCCCTAATATTTTGCAGAATGACCTGAAATAGTTATATTCTGGCTATCCTGCGCCCAGCACCATCATATACTTATATACTCATACCTATTTATGGAAATTTCAACACACAGAACAAGAAGATATAAGAGAAAACTCGACATTTTAATGCATTCACGCTAGTACTAGTATACAGAAATGTCTTAGAATTGTACGAAAAATAAAAGCCGCTCTCCAAAACCTCATGTTCATCTCCAACGTCATATATTATAGCTAAGCACTATTTCTTTCACACCGGAAACTATAAACCTCAAGGCATCACTCCTCTCTGGAGCTTATTCTCCATCTCCGTAAGCTTGGTCCCCACCTCGTTCTCTAGAGTGCCATCCTCGGCCATAGCCTTAATCATCTCCCCCATTTTTGTGAATGTTGCCTCTGGAACTGTTTGCAGGAATTCAAGCATTTTGGGCGACGTGCCAGTATCCTTCATCATCTGGATATACGCTGCTTTCGAGTAGTCGGGCTCAGAGCTATCCGCCACGTGTTCTTCTAGAATCTTATCAGGCGATGACGATGACAATGTCAATGTCAAGTTTGATGCAATCGCATATCTATCAATCTTGGGAATAACCGCTGGCAGAGCTTCCGTTGCCAATTCGGACTCTGCTGCTGCCGATGTAGTTGTTGTTCCCGACGATATTGGAGCCGCTGCCGGTAGTGCTGGAGTCGCTTCAATTGGATACCGATTCAGAAACAAAGTTGGTTGGGTTTTCGATGCTTCTGACTGCGCTGGCGGTGTTACTTTCGTTCCCGCAAGTACCTGCCTTACATCCAAAATTGGAACTGCAAGCGTAGAAGAAGATAATAGAAGCACCGAGAGAATGTTCATTGAAGCTTTCATTTCAGGTGCTTCAAAAATTTCGCAAATGCTAAATTAAATGGGTCGATATTTATTCAAATATGATATCTTTACCTTAGAATAGTTACGTGTGCATGCAAAGGTTGGCGTACGATAGAGCTCGAGTTGATAGTATTGCAACAAAACGCAAAGACCAGCTTCATGAAGCGCAATTAGAAAGAAATGGACCAGACCTGCCAGGTAGGAGAATCGAAGTTGTTGCCGATGTATACGTATGGGAAACCGCTAGTGCAATGACGGGAGATCTGAGAATATCAGGCAAAGACCTTCATTAAAGCTAAATGAATCGATTGCGATCATCTATACAGCATATATTAGTATAAGTCCGAATAGCCACTCCAAGGCATTTGTAAAGGCAGCATGGTCCATGCTCTAACGAAAACAAGCCGTCTCAAGCCGTCCAGAAGATCTTAAGAGTTTCAGGAATCCACGCTAGTATAGGGAGGGGCTAGCTATATTATATTATAGTGCATGATAGGACCGTCTTTAAAACAGATGTGTTGTAGCATGTAGTGTGTCCGCCTGGAACAAGGGAAGACTCCTAGTTTGAGGCTGCCACATATAATATTATCAACCTACAATTGGATATACACCTTCCTCTCCTCGAAAGCATAGGCCTTGTCTAAAAGTTGCGTGTTCACATTGGAAACATTTTCCTCTGGAAATCTCGCAAAGGTATATAGATTGGGTTGTTGAGCTCGAGGACGAATGAATTGTAATTCTGGAATTTAGGGACACGGTCTGGTACAAGCTACACCTTACCGTCTAGCACTACTGTCTACAATGGGTTTAAAACTAGGAGTTACGCTATTTTGATTCAGTTCCTCGTTAGGACTTTATAAATCGCTATCAATCTCTCGTAAACCTGAGTTGAATTAGTCGTCGAATAGAAGCAACATGACGCCATGCCATGCTATCCGTTCCCGCGTGCCAGAGTATGTTGCATTTCGACCTACAACGCAAGTAGAATTTTACCGTTCACCAACTGAGTATGTTATCTTAGCCATACGCTCAAGTCTGGCTTACTGCGAGACCAGCCATACGAGGGAACCAGTATATTGTAAATTACCGCAGCAAGAAATAAAAGAACGAAAAGGAGAATGAAGTAGCCAATATTTAAAATGCAATTGAGTATAGCAACAGAAGAGCGAATCTTATAAGAGCAGAATTCCAATAATACTATCTAAAGTATAGCCCATCATTAAACTTGCTCCCCCCCCCCAAATATACCTAATAATATTAATACACCAGGGTAGTAGCGTAAGAGGAGGACGGAAGACCTAATAATAAATATATTAGAATCTGCACTCGTGGGCAAGAGATATTCACAAAGCCTTTCAAAACCTACATCGTAGAGGCCAGGGTTGAGACTTCGAGCCACAGTACTCCAGACACCGCTTATTTAATCCCTAATAGATACATATGCCGATCAAGCAGACGATTTAGGGTCAGGCTTGGGAGAGTCGGTATCTGGGGGTTGTGGTTTGTCGGTCGAACTACCTGAAGGTGCCAGCATTCTGAGATAGATTGTATGGAAATGTTATTGGCAAAGATGCTAAGAGTTGCAAAACCTTAGTTAGATGGATCGGGTAAAACATTCGATAGGGATTCTTCTTACTATTAAGGTAGTACGACAAAACGGGAGGACCTAGATGCTAGCCCTGAATTGCGGATACGGCAACTGAGAGATCACAAGCGCCAGAGTTGTGAGCAATAGAGATGATGGAAATAGAGTCTATTCCATCAACAGCCTCCAGACAGCCTCCAAACAGCCACCAGAGCCTGCTTTTATACTTTTTATCAAACAGAGCCTCAATTGTTTACAGTAGCACAAAACCTTTCAAACGCGAAAGAAGCGGTAATCGAAGTCCAAACCGGAGAGAGGCAGGTCCCGACCCGAAATTAAACGTCAGACGCAGTAGCGTAACTACGCAGAAACTGCAAAGATGATCACTTGATCAATTGGTTACTGGTATTTTTAAGAGGTAAAGTACAAAGCTAAGGGCCGAGTAGCGTGGTAGGATGTACCCGACGCGTGCTTACTGTGTATAACCATGCAAATCTCGTCTCGTAAAACCAGCCGCTCGAAGCAAAGTGCAAATCCAGTTATCTGTACAGCTTTAAGCTTTTATACATTTATCACTATCATATGATACATGATAACTTAGCCAAAAGGTACCCGTGTCTCTATCGAAACTGTTCTTAAGGTCCCGACAATTACATGGCATTGGCCTTGAAATTTGCATCCCTGTTATTACAAATAAGACGCACGGTACGCTTAAAGATAATAGAACCGAAGTAGCTATCAGCATCTAGATAAGTCAATACAAGGCCGAACACTTTGACATATCTTTTTTGGACTTTTTCTCGGTACCATATCTGATTTCGAGGCTATTACCATATCATATAATCCCTACCTTTAGCCGCAGGCACAAACTATAACCATGATCTTCCGTCAAGATCATACTCTGTCGGCCCAGCTCTGAACGAGGCCGCCCCCAGAGAAGTTTGAGCGTCAGATATTTTTTGACAACAGGAGTCTAGGTTCGAAACACGGGCGGTTGCAGCCGTGCTCGTGGCGGCGGATCTAGAATCCGACTTCGGTGCACCTAACAGCATAGTGTTGCCTCCTTGCATGTTGGGACATTTCAGCAGTGAGTGAGAGTCCCGAGCTAGTACTTGCACCTGATCTTGGAAGCCAAACGCTCCTTGCTTTCTCCCGGGTTCTCGTGACTCCTGCAAAAGAGATATGCTTTCTGCTTCATGTGTGGCCTAAACTCCGAAGCGCTTGGAACCATACTGTCGGAGCAGAAGTAATCACGTTACTAGGCGGAATACATCCACCCACCGTCTTTGACTAGACAGTAGGCGGCCTCGCCACGACAGCAAAGGTATGGTGCAATGAGTATTGGATATGTTCTGTCCTATCGGAATCACGCAGATACTTAGTTAAATAAAGAGAATAATCGAAATTAAAACGACCAAAAAGAAAAACCATTCAATGCTTTCCCGCCAAGGTTTCTCGATGACAGTCCAACAAGGTTTTCCAAACTGGCGGGTCCGGATCACCTTGATTGTTGAGACGATAGGCAGTCTCAAGGCAGGCTTTCAAGCCAGAAGTCTCGGTTAAAGATTTTGGCATGCAGTTGCCCCAAAACAGGCTGGTTGAGCCATATCTCTTCACAGGCAGGAGGCGAAGATGTCGCTCCAATTCTCTAGCGACGAATGTAACATCAGTCGTAACCCCTACTTTCCGATATCTTTAGAGTGAGATCCCAGGAGGTCAACATATCGCCGTGGCATTCATTCTTATCAGCAGTCCTGTTCGGCAAATAAACTCTCACAGCAATTTCTCGGCCTCTTAGCCACAGAGAAACTGGCGGCGTTCGTGTATCCTGGCCTTCTCGAATGTTGCATCAATCGGGATAAGGGCTCTATTTCCCGAGATAGCGAAGTATTCGGGGTTCGGATCTCCAGGTTTTCTTCGAGCTCGCCTCTCTTTGATCCCTGCCACCATCCTTGACTCACATCAAATAATCAGGATGTCGCTGCCATCAATTCGAGGCTGCTTGCCCGCAAGATTCTGCAAATAATATCTATATACCGCACGAGCCGATGAGCTGGCGAGTATCCTGTCAACCAATAGTTCGTAGTCGGAGAAACCTTAGCTTGAAGCGGATCGTCTGCGCCGTCCTGTGAGTGCGGGATTTGCGAGTCCAAACCGGTGGGGTTTTCTATTCGCTTGGCAGCCGTCCGAAGCGAGACGTTAGTGTGGAGACTTTCTGGAGGTTAAGCCTTCGAGGCTGAGTTGTTCTGGAGGGCAGGCAGAATTATCCCATAGGCCTGTCTCTCATCTTTAGTGAAGGAATAGAAAAATGGCATTTTTAGCAAGGACACCGTTGGCACCGCGCCATTTAGTCCGGCTGGATCCAGATCTCACCGGTCGAGTCAGCAGTGTATATTATGCTGAGGATCGGTCTTCAGGATCTCATGCTCATTTGCTGCTGACATTTTCAAATTCCATATCTTGTACTCGGAGGGAGTGTACGTACACGTAAACCTGCACTTCAACTGCAACGGAGCTGCCATAGAACAACTTTAAGGAGACACCGATAAATTTGGCTTTCGCAAAAATAACACCCGCCATCGACCACTAGCTTTTAACCTTCTAGATCCGGACGGTAATGACGCCTGCTAGCTATTTCGTTGTCAGTGCGTTAGTCAAGCTGAAGAACAGATATAAAGATCAAACAGCAGGCTTATATACTATACACTTGGTTTAAACCATTTCCGGGTGCCCTGTCGCCAGCTTGCGTCTCGCAGTTCGATAAAAATGCGGAAACGGAGCCACAACAATGCAACGGCTAACCTTGTAGCACCCCAGAGTTATCACAAGCGCTACTTTGTAGAGCCTCATAAGCCGGATGTGGGAGCGAAAGACTTGGAAACCCTAGGGAGCCTCTCGGACAGCTCGGGTAGTCTATGGAGGTATTGTTCGTCGAGGAACAAAACTGTAAGGCAAACACAAACTTTTGATCAATATCGGGTTTCATTTTTTATTTTTCTTCTCGAGCAACATTTCTCGCTGAAACAGTTCTCTCTTCAACTTGCAAGCATTAATTTCGATGTTTCTAATTTTGTTTATATCTCTCTAGTTCGCTCCTTCTTTCAAACATAAATGGATTCGGAACTATCCTGGCTTTGACGAGGTTAAAGCAGGAGGGAGGTTGATCGATTTAGATAATCGATCTCGATCAAGGGCCCAGCCTGCATTGAAAGATCAATGCAAACGTGCATCAGGACCTGTCGGGTTCCTCCGGTCGCCAACAAGCCAGTTAAGAGCGCGGTCTTTGAGCCGTTTGAGAGCTCGAACTAAGCGAAAGCGGTTTGCTACTAAAAAAGAGAAGCCAGGTTTCGTATCCCACCAGTCCCTCCGTCGCATCATCAGTATACCCAAATTTGCCAAGTCAAAGTCTAGCGTGGTTAGCCACAGTCTTTCGAGTCTGGATGAAATAAGCAAGGATGGTGAGCATCACGGTGGTGTCGAAGCGATATCTGGGATCACCATGGTATCATGCTCCAGCGCAGGCAATACAGGTCAGATATCAGGACAATCTGGATCACATGCAGAAACGGGACAAGGCTCTCGACGCAGAAGTGCCCAAAATTTCAAGCGGCGAAAGAAAATACTAGATGACCTTTCCGATGGGGAAGAGGAGAATGTTGGAAATACCTCACAGTCTGCAAACCGGACAGCCTCCAACAAAGAATATGCATGTCCCTTCTTTAAGGCTTATCCTAGTTTGCACATGGGCTGCCGAGATTCCGGATGGATAGAACGCCGAAAAGTCAAGTGGGTTTAGCCTAGTATACAAACCAAGTTTTCGTAATAGTAACTTACGATTCTACGATACGAATAGGGACCATTTGAAGCGGTATCACTATAATGGCAATGCGCCGTCCGAAATCCAACACTCTCACGCATGGGAAGATTGGTACAGATTTATTGTTAAGGACACTGATCGAGAAAGTAGAACAGTACCCAACTCTGGTGAGTACCCTGCTGAAGGTCAAAAACTAGCAGACCTACTATCAGAGGCCCAGTCACGCTTACTACCAAGCGCTTGTACGGCTAACGGGTTGTTTGCAAATTGCATTCCAGATCCTAACTTCGCCAAAATCCTTTGCTACCTTTTAAAAATAAGCGAGCAGTTGGAGGGCCAAGAGGCGCCCTGTTTTGGTACCCGGATGTTAAAGCTTTTCCAGCATGCTCAAAGAAACCCAACAGAGACCGAGTATATGATCCGTGGGATTGCGGCGATTCTAGATCGACCTTATGAACCTGTATCCGTTGGAACTGACCCTTTCCGATCTGAGAGCCTTGCTGTGCCCCATCGCTTTCAAAATCGCCTGAACAGTTCGGAGCTTCAATATGCACCGGAAAACGTATACTCTCCTTTGCAATGGCCCGGGACAAACGAAGAGACGGTTGCGAATCCCAATGTGCATTTGGAGCCGACTATTCCAAATCCGGTGCTCACTGATGGCTTGGATGAGGACTCTCATGATCAATACTTGGTTCTGACTGCCGCTCCAGCTTGCAACGAGCCGCTTCATGGCACCGAAGTGTGGCAATTGACGCCAATTGTGGCACATTCCGCAACGGATACAACGAACGATATTGGCGACTGGGTTCGATCTGGCGATCATTCCTTCGATACGACCACCTTCAATGCGGCAATAGAAGAATTAATTATATCGCCAGATATTGTATGCCAGGAGATACACGCCCGAGGTCACAAAACTACCATCGGCCCAGCGACACCTTCCGAGTTCTCAATACCGGAGCTAGGGATTTCACTTCCGCCATCGGATAGCTTCGTGGATTCGAAGCATATGCACACCACTGAATCCGAAATTCATTGTGTCCCAGAACACTCTGAAGAAATACTACGTGTTTTGCCTCCTAGTAAATTTTTCGCACCACTTGGATTAGGGAACGAGGATTCGCCTCTAGCACCAACGTTTGTACAACCACAACGTCGCCTAAAGGAAGCTGCAAGCCTTGTCAAACGGAAAAGACCCCGTGCAGAGAGCGTGGGAAACATTTTGATCCCAACCTATGACAGCCGATTCAATGGATTGCCAACTCCTTCGCCATCCGTGCTCTCCAAGACCGGGTCATCCACTCTCATGACGCCCTCTCTTCTCACACCGTTTACTGCAAACACAACATGTAGCAGCGGCAGCTTTTCCTTGTCCGCGCACATGATATTAGTAATATCAGACAGGCGACCCGAGATGTTCACGTTCAGCGGGAGCATATCGAACTCTATAGATGCATTTATCGATTGGATGTCACGCACGTTTAACTTTGAATTTTCGGATTTCACACGTGAGTTCTGGTTTATGAACGACGGAATACCGCTGCACAACAGGAAGGCCGTGCTCACACAGTTGGAAGAATTTTGGGGCGAATCTGGAGATATGTTCTTCAACAAGGCCATACCATGGTTCTGGATTGATATGCCCTGCCGGTGTTTCCTGAATCGGCCGTATCGGCCGATGACAGACATGTTCTTTGACCCTTTATTGGACAACTTTTTCTGACCGAGTCCCAACAACTGTTGAATTTCCTTTCCGATTGACACAATACATTGTATGAGCTTGTATATTGTTAATTTGCTATTATATTATATGAATTGGTTGCTTGTTTCCACCATCCACAAAATATTAATCCCACTGAAAGGCCACGACGAAAAACTTGTGCGCCCACGTGGCTAATTATCAGTGAATGCTGCCAGACATTTGGACTTTCGTACGGTGTTTTCTGAAACCCCCTGCATTAAAACTGCCAAGATGTTCTCTTTTTCAGTAGATACCCCCCTGTAAGCGAATCAGTATTTTAAGCCGTTCAGCGATTCGTTCGTGAAGAATCAAATCCATGGCACTCTAGATTTGGTTTATACCGAGTTTTACACATAGTTATATTCGCAGATCCTGAGCCTTATTATAATATTTAATTATTCTTATGACGATAAAAACATCCCTATAAGTTTGCCATGCTTCGATTATTTGTCTAGAGCCTGTGGTATATGCCGCAGGGGTTAAGTCTGGGTTGATGATAGCAAACAATGCTATTGGCTGAGTCCCGTGCCAAGTCCTGTGCCGAATTTCCAGAGAGTGTTAGAAAGGAAATTTTTGTGTTTGCGTTGGATGCCAAATTGCAGAGGAAAAAGAAAGAGTGGCGTCGGCCAGAGAATTGTGATTTCGATTCAACCTCCTCCCCCACACTCAAGAAGGGACGCTTTGAAGGAAAAGCCCATGAAACACCAAGAACAACATCGGTCGGGGCCATCCCAAAGTAGCTGGCAATGTGTAATCGAAATTGGCAGCGTTCTCTCCCTCCTCAAGCCCAGAACGCCATCACGAGATCAAGCGGCCGTTTATAAGCTTAAACCACGGGTCGTTTCCATGCATCTAATTACATGGGCTCTCGTCTCGATCGATGTGTCTAACAATTCCTCGTCTAATCCCCCCGTCTATTGGATAAACCAACCCACAGGACAGGTCAGATCGATTCACTCCTTGGATCCCCCAGATATTCAAACACCTTCACCTCGTATGTATCTACCATTGGCGGTAAGCTAATTCGAGAAAGGAAACAAAAAAACAAAAACGCCAATGACAGGGTTGCACCGCCGAAAACTTAAAAAGAGACAGAATACCAAGAGCGAAAGGACTCTTTTTTGAGACATCATGCTTTCTCAGGTTGTGCGTTACAACACTATCAAAGCGATTGAACTCTTCTCTTTTGTCACACACGCTAGCGAGAAGACGCTCAAGTATAGTGTGGATTGATGAGACGGTAGCGTACTAGAACGGATGACCATCACGATAAGACCCACCCATCGTTTGGGTGCAGAAGGGATCAGAGGGTTTGCCCGGATATCCGATCTCGCTGGGACTTCTGCATGGCTCTCCAGGCGAGGATTGGGGGAAAGGAATGTCGGTACCTACAGAGGAAGTACACGAGCAGCAGCGGATGCATCCTCTGGTTGATCCATGCAGGAGCCTATTCATTGTTCCGGTTCCCCAAGAACCAAGAAAAGGATGTGTTTGATGCACGAATGTTCGAGGGTCTCAGTCCAGGTTCTGGTAACACCACAGAAATGAGTGGCCAGTTGCTTAACCGAAGTTGCAGCCCAGTCCTTGGGGACCCTCAAGCTTTCTTTTGGTTTCTCGAACGGCGACAAACATTTAACATCTGTGCGCAAAAAAGCAGAAAAGGGCGAAGATCAGAAAGAATGAGGGGAAATCCAACAGCTTTGCCCGCCCTTCCCCTTCCGGGGGGGGACTATTCGTCAAAACACCTGACAAAGAATAATATTTTATTGCGGAACAGTTCGTCAAGAGACAGCTCTATTGTTCTCTCTCCCTTTATGAATTATGATTTGGCTAGCATCCTCAGCCCGCAAGCCGGAAGAGGACGATTTGCGTGAGCTTGGACGCTTGGCGGCTACGAAACAACAGAGTCGTGTCGACCGCAAATGGCTACGATTATTGGTGTTTCTTGGTCCAAGACGTCATGGTGGTGGTGGACCATTTTGGTACAGCTGTTTTTGCTAAATCGGCTTGATGCTGAGCCAACATGTCCGACCCGTTTGGATGGGATGGAACCCTCAGCCCCGTGAACTAGGTCGACTAGCGTGTGAAAAAGCAAGAAGGACCCTATTGTTCGCATTCATCTCGAACGGGACAAATTTGAACGAGCGAGCTAGCAGGGGGTCGGCGCTCATATCAGAGCGGTCTAAACGAAGCAGAAATAAAGATGTGAGTGGGAACACCCATGGATTCCCCTAGAGTTTTAGTGGATGGTGGGTTTTTCTATCCTTTAAGGCCTTGGGAAAGCAACCGAATGAGCTTGACCAATTTCGAGGTGCTCTCTCTCTCTCTCTCTCACTCACTCCTTGACCTATTTTACATTTTTACGCTGAAGGGCGGGTCAGGAACAAGTGCTAAGATGTGTCGGGTTAGATCGCCTAGCAGATGATTGTTCGCTTTGATTTGAATAAATGCATTGGGCTTCCACAGTCCTCCTGACATTATTGTTTCCTCTGATATAATATATTTTTTCATCCCGACTTCGCGACCCAGAAAGAAAGAAAGAAGAAAGGAACCCGTCGCCGTCGAAGAAGACTTGCATGCCTTTCACGACAGGCTCCCGGGTTTGTGCAGACTCGTCGCCATATGCTCGAACCGCAAACAACTGCTGAAATACTGGCTGCTTCCGAGTTATCTATCGCCTGGGGTGTGACCAGTTCCCGAGTTTCTGTTCCGCTTAAGCTCTTTTGCGTGTTACCAGTCTGTCGGAATTCATCACCAAAAAATCCTTTTCTCCCACTCCAGTAGCAGCACCAGTCCTGCTCATCCAACCCTTCCCCCTTCTCGAAGCAACCAGGCCTGCATTTTCCCTTCCGCGCGTAGTATCCTGCGAGACCTCAAATGTCCTTCATCTGGGGGAAACCCGATGGACGCACCACAACTATGAAGTATTCGACCGACCAGCCCGCCGGGTTTGTGGAACCAGAGTCTTTCGTTTCCTCGTAAGCCAAATATCGCCGTCTCCCTGCGTTGCTTCTTGCCTCTCATTCGCCGTCAGCCTTCAATTTTCTCTTTTCCCGGGGGTGTCTGGGTGGGCGTCTGGGTGGGCGTCTGGGTGCTGGTGGGCGTGTATATGTCTATCTATATTTCATATCAGACGCGGATACATTTAAGCATATTTTGAATGCGTGACGGCCTCAACTGACATTCATATTCAATCGCATAGGAATTGGCGGTATGAGGAGAGCGAGGGCAAAGGAGGTATTGTCGCTTCTAACGATGGCTTTTCAGAGCACGTCGCGCCCAACATCAATTCCTCTGAACAGGCCGACTTCGACGACGGCCAGTACGGTGATCTGGAAATAATCGTCAAATTTAGAGGCAGAAATGGCTTGTCCATGCGAAGTCGTAAACTAAAGGTATTTCTACGCTCGGTTCTCGCTATTCTTTTGCGGTCGGCTCTGGCTATTTCCGCCTCGCTGTCAATCCCCCCATATACTAAACTCTGTGTTCACCCCTCGCGTACAGTTGACGTCGCATGGCCAAAGTATCAATGGCCCACCCGTGCTCAAGTCGGAGCATTCGACCGAAGGCCTGCTTTCGAATTCACATCGACTCTACTCCTCGCGGGATAATCAAAGACTTTGTCTTTCCGACCAAGAATCGGGCTGCGCATGCAATGAATTTTCGGCGTCGATCTTGAGAGACCTTCTACTACAAACGCTTAGCGGCTCCGGTGTTTCTATCGACCCCTCGTTCGACCGACTCCATAGCTCTTGCGCCGTTTCTGACTGTCCGGAGGAATCCGCAAAGACCCGACAATCTTCGACATTTTTCGGGAAGAAGCGTTTGTTAAGTAACGCTTCCGAAGATAATGTTCAAATTCAGCCGAACAAGAAGAATCCCCGATTGGCACAATCAGAGACCACTGACGGACCGGAAGATGGCGAAGACACCGGGGAGAGGCACACCTGTCCTTACTTTAAAATGTACCCGGAACATCACTTGGAGTGCGGGACTAAGGATCTCGCTCAGAGACCGAAGATAAAGTACGCCAACACAAATCGAACGCATTTATAGAAACAACCCTCGCTGACCAAAATGGCAGATCTCATATCATTAAAGACCATCTGAAGAAGGGCGGCATTCCTATTCCACCAGAAATCAAGAGTCAGAAGTGTGAGCCTTGGGATCGATGGTGCAAGTGGATAGTCCAAGACTCTCCAAAGTCCGACCGTCCCGTTCCCAACTCCAGTAAGCTCACAGGCCTGAAGTCTTCCATATACGCGTGGTCCTTTGCTAACGCACTTGTATCAGCACCGGATTTCTACCCAATCCTTAACTACATTGTTACAGCGGCGAGTGAAATTCCGAGTGACGGACTAACATGCTTTTCAAGCGTAGTGCTGAGGCTCTTCAAGTCCGTTCAATCAAACCCTGGTGAGTGGGTTTCGTTCATTAGTGGGCTTGAAGAACTCGAGAAGTCCCTCAATAGCTTGGGACCTTCGGCTCCGACTTCCAGCGGTTCAACTCGTCGGAATCCTGCTCATCAAAAAGATGAAGACAACCCCATCTTAGTAACCGACGATGCAGACCATAGCCCTGAGAAGCCAGAACTCCACATCAGCACCGCGCTTCCAGGGCATTGTAATGATCCTCAAGAACAATACCCGCCTTCTGCGACTGTTCCTGCCTCAGAGCCTCTACCATCGGCGACGTCTTCATACAATATGCCGCAACACACCCCGACTACGTTCACTACAAATATACCCGAACAAACATCCACCACGATGCCCGAAGATTTTGCTCAATCCCATAGCCACATTCCGCATAACCTCTTCCCACATTCTACAGAATTCGATCTTTCGAATTGGCTTGACTATAATATCATGGCGGCAGATCAGACAATACAGCAGGAGAGACCGATTGGGGAACCAACATATTACGAATCGTTGCATCCTCGTGAGCAACCTCCGCCACCTGAGCCCCCAACTGAACATCACTTCTCGGTGCCACCTGGAATCGGAACAAATTCGAAGAGCCTCATCAGATCAGCACAGCCACCTAGGGTACGGAAGAGGAAGCACGGAAGCGTCAGAGCTCATCATGTTGAGGGAGCGCCTTTGCACGACTCGACATCTCAGAAGCATGTTGTCTCTGTAACATCGCCTCACCTAGAAGACAAATACGAATTTACCGGCAAATTCTCGGTAACCAATTTTCTGGGGTTCCTCCGAGAAAAGTTCAGCTTTTCGTTTGACACTCAAGACGGAAGAAAGTTATGGTGTGTCGACGTTAGGGAGGATATTCAAATTCATGCGCCGGATGGAATCAGAGCTCACCTCAAATCCTGGTCTACGAAAGGCAATTTTACCTCTATGCCTGTTTTCCGAATCGATACCTGTTCGTCACGGGTTTTCGGAATGGAGAAGTATGCGATGTTTACGCCCGACTACGTGGAGGGCATCCTTCAAGATGACTCCATAACTGACATGTCGCTCCTACTCAGTTTTCGACCACTCAGCTATAGCTGATAACTTTGATACCACTATCTGCTCTTGCTCAGTACTATTCTTTTGAGATGTTTTTTCTTGGTTACATCTTTTGTTACCATTTACATTTGGGGACCTCGCGGCCGATTTGGAAACCTGGAGATGATATCCTTCATAGCGGTTTGCTTTTTTTTTTTGCTTTCGCCGTTTACCAAATCCGTTGAATCGATAGACACTTGTTTACCAAGCGGGGATCTGGCGTACTCTTCGTTTTTGTTGTTTGTTATATTTTTCTCTCGACTTTTGTTTTTTTGCCTGAAGGCTTGCCTGCTTTAGTCGAGTTGACCAAAATTTTGGGGCGGTGTTCTGTTGTTTTCGACTGACTTGACATTTAACTATTTGCATTCTTTGACTATACAGGTATTCCACCAACTGGACACACCCTGCGACTCGATACAGGAAACTTACTGCAGCCGTCACCAATTCATCAACTACCCTTTCTATTTTTCCTTTATCTCAATATCCTACCCTACCACCTCTATAGGCCTTACTGCAAATAACTGTATCAGAGTAATGTATAATAGCATGGAGTTCTCATTTTCTCTCACTTTTTGGTTGTTCGTCCATATACCTCCGGCGTTTTCCTTATGAGGACGACTTTATATTTAACATCCCGCATTCCAGTTTTCTTATCTCTTTATATTTTCAATCTCAGGACACGAAAGTGTATTAGCACTGTCAACAGGGGAGGGTTCCTCTTTTTCCGCTTCCGATTACATCTATAAGCATCTGCCGTATCTCGCCCTTGGCTCTTCTAGACTGGTTTTATGCTATTAAGTCGTAAAGTTTAACTAAGGGGGACCAAGTTAACGTGGCTATGCCGCCAAAAAGGCAACATATAAACCGTTTACTTAGCATATGCTTGTTCAAACGATGCCCGACTACCACGTGCGATACCACCGTATATCCTTTGAGGACGATCCCAAGACTTAGCAGTTTGGAATTCCGCTCAGTCCTAGATGACAGAAAGTTGCTTTGTTTGTGGCTTTTACAGCTTCGTAGACAATATCACTACCACCACGTCAACATATTCCCAGCATATGGATCGATGTTCGATCTACACCATTTTGTATTTATAAGGACGGTCCCGCGGCAATGGTATAAAAATACTGTAATATGACTGCCAGCTCCACATATACGGGAATGTCCTGTGTTCCCGGAGGGCCGGGAAACACTACCGAACAGGGCTTTCAGTACTCTAGCACGAAGATATTACAAGGCAAAAGAGGAAAGAAAGTAAACACTCCAATCACCCTTAGCACCCCAAAATCTCGTCCTCCCAAACTTGTTCCTCCCAGTCCTGCTTTACCTTCCGTACCTACTGTTCCTTCTTTCCGCCGTCCAGTAATCTGCTTCTCGACACCTAGCCCAGACGCCGACTTCAGATTCGAAGACAACTCCAGCCGACGAATATTCCACATCGACGGCTACCCCGGCGAAAGGTGGCGAGTTCCACAGTTATACCCCGAGATCCAGGTCTTCCGACAAACCGCCCAGCAATTGTACAAGAGCAGTACCGCATGTTACCTTCCCGCTGTCCTCGTTCAAAAACAAAATAGCCTCCCGAAACCCGCACGACAGGATATATGGCGAGCAGTCGACGGCTACAGGGGTGTCTGGTGGTTACACCCGTTCACGGCCGCACACGTGCATTACGCAAGATACTACGATCAAGTGCTAGAGTTTTTACATAGCATGGGGGTATGGGTTGACACCATATTCCCACTCGGGTACACTCGAGCAGAGACAAAATTGGTCGATGGGAAAATTTGCACGAATTATGAAATCAGGATTACCATTGTCGTGGTGTGCCCCTGGCCAGAGCGCTGGTATGAGTCGATAATGAAGCAGGCTAAGAGGGTATACTACCCGGACACGATTTTTCCAAAGTTGGTACTGGTCAAAGGATGGAAGAGGAACTTCCATCCCTCTGATGGGATCGAAGGTGTGTTTAGAGAGTCAAAGTTAGTGCAAGATACTAAAGAGATGCATTTATGTCTGCAGTAATATGCGTATTGTACGAGGAACTCGTTCGTGCGGGACTATATGCTCTTAGATGTTCCCTCTTTCTGTACTAGAGTTTTTCTAGGTCTACGAGATTAAAAGGGGTATTGATTTACCCATAGCTAGGGCTACAGTCTTGTAAACTAACAACGGGTAGAAGCTCACAGGACTATTAATATAATGGTAAATGGCCTGCTTTCAGTGATCTTGGTCTTTCATATCCAAACAAGGCCCGGTGGAGATGCTTCAGTTAAGCATACAAAGTATCTTGTACAGCAAGAAAGATAGGAAGCGACAAAAATAACCCAACAAATGCTAGAAACTTGAGAATATCTAGAGTTAGATACTCTATATTCCCTCCACCTTTTCAATTTCAACCGTAATTCCCAGATCGAAGAGTGCCTGGATGGCATCTTGTACCTTCTGGGGCCTTCCATCTACACTCTCTGCACGATCTCGCAGCCGCTTTAATAAGACAGCCCGAGTAAGGAAGTAGAGTTAACTCTTAGGACACTTCTTGGGACGCTTGTTAGAAGTATCGAAACTATCAATCAACTCGGTGAGAGGTTTTTTTGAGATTATCCAGAATCGAGATCATAGCATTCTTATTTTTACAGGCCCGACCTAACTAGGATGAGTAGCCTATTTGTTCCTTTCCTAAAGCATGTCTTGATAGGTGCTTGATCCATAAAACCTAAGATGTACTTGTTGAACTTCTGTCAATTTACTTGCGGCGATTATTCGCACGCACTTACCTAGTGTAGGAGCACATACATACACTATTATCAGACAACCAAAGAAGGGGCTTACTGTGGACTTCGTGTTGTCTGGTGACTGAGACTAACTAGGCTTACTTTCCAACAAGAAATCTTTACGATGCTAATAATTTTTACCTACACCAGTATACTCTATTCTATGCGTTTTGATGGATAAAAACCCAATAGTGTAGGGAGTAAAGCTAGTCGAAGATATATCAGAAAGTAAACGTTTCCATATCTGATTCCATCCCTGGGAGCACAACTCCGCCGTTATTGATACTCCCGATCGTCTTGTAACCTTTCTTCCCATTCTTGCCAACCTCTCCTTCCTCTAATTCAATATCTAAGCCAAAGAATTTCAGAAGTTTCATCAGATGTCGACCATTTCCTTTCTTCAGCTCGGCGGCCATAGCTATTGCAACGGGACCAAAATTGTCACTATGCTTAAAGTGCAATGTACAATGACAACGGCGACCAGGACAGTTTTGTACGTTTTCGCCTTTAATTGCTTCCCCAAAGATGCATCGAACAATAAAGCAAGGCTCTTGCTCTGGAGGTGGGACTTGACCGTGCGGATTCTCTTCTGGAACGTAGCACTTCTCATGAATGCTTCGCAAAACACGCCAGCAGGATTTATGAAGGGTAGTATAGTCGATATTGCACTGGATGAGCTCAGCAAAGAGAGATTTATAGATCTTGATAAGAGTACTACTTGGAGAATCACCGCTAAATTTGGCCTTTGTAGTGACAGCAGCGCGTTGGTTGTTCCTGATCAACTCATTCTCTTCGATTTTGAGTATTCGCTGCAGCAATTCTCTTCCATCATATGGGAGTGCCAATGACTCCTCTCTCAAAGCCTTGGCAAAGATTTCGGTAACGGGAATCAGGGCGTATTCCTTCAGCAATCTTGGTGGTTTCCAGTACAGCCCTTTGTGAGTTCCCTTGCACTCGCGGCGGTTCGGGACGAAGTTTCGGGCTGCCATTCCAGTGCTGAGGTCAAATTGCTTCATGTAGTCGGTCCGAGACTGTGGTGGTTTACCGACAAAGAGACCAGCTTTAAGATGGTAGTGCATGAACAACTCCAGATCATCCCAGTCTTCCTCCAAAATACACTCAGTTCGAATAGCGTTGTATAGATGGCAGGCATACGTGATCGACCCACTCATATTCGCATAGTAGATGGCGAAATCCTGCATATATGACTTTAAGGCCAAGGCTTTAGTCCCAGCTCGAAGCGGATAGCAGCCAATGTAGAGTGCAAAGAACTTGTCTGGGTCTGCCACTGGTTCTTCCTAACAGGCCGGTTAGGTGTATTTCGAGCCAAAAGTAGCAATAAAACATTGGTGCTTTTTATCTTTTTCTTCTACTTACAATTCTTTCTAACAGCGCCCTTTTATTAGGACAACTCCTACTAATAAAATCGTCCGCCTTCTCACCTAGGCATCCGAAATCGACAGCAACTTCGCAGTCGCAGTCACAACAAAAGACTCCATACTCTTTATGAAAAGCCAGGGTAGAGTCAATTGAGGCTCTTGATATTTGTGCATAAGAGTCCAGGTAAGCGTAAGGTCGCTCAAATTGGTCTTTGAGGTCGGTTCTGGTGTCCGAGAAAGTTTGGAAAGCAAAAATCGTCCATATTGGGAGCAGGCCTGTTTTATTGATTACTCGGGTTGCCTTTGCAATCTCATCGTCACCGGCTGATGATGGGAGATCACCTATCAAGAACAAAACACAGATCCATTGATCGAGGGGATACTTATCCGTAGAACCTGTTTGCATTCCGTATCTTATTAAATCATATTCATCAGCATTTAGCCCGTGATCTTCTGTTTGCAACCTGAACTTTGAAAAACCAGAGAGTCTGCTTAGGATATCTCTGCAGAAATATTCGACGGTTGTGAATACAGGAAGCATAGACCACTCTGTCTTCGAGGCGTTGATTTGCTGATAGTACTCCCAGATAGAGGCTTGTGATGAAGATTTCCAAATGCTTTGCATCTGGCTATAAGTATATAGATCCGAAGCGATGCTCCGATAATCTTTGATATTTGGAAAGTCTGCAAGGAGTTCTGCTTCAAGACATCGTACTATGTGAATTGCTGTATTGGTAGTGATAGCGGCCGGGATTGGGTTCGGCATTTTGCGATCCTTGTAGTCTTGCCATAGCGATCTCAAGTAATGGCGCATGCTGAATAGATCGAGCATGAAAAGGAAGACTGCGTAGTGTTGTTCTGTCTTGTCTTCAGCAAGATCGACCATGTATGATTCGTCAGAGTCGGGGACATCTTGACAACCAATATTTCTTCGGAAACTTTGATTTGAATGGGCTTGATTGAAGTTTTCATTCTTCTTTGGAGCCTCTACACCCTTTAGTGAGTCAGCAGGCTCTTCAACCTGAAGCACATCAAATTTGTTTATGCAGGTTCCTATCAAGCCACTGGTAGGAACCATACTGGTACTATCACTTTTCGAAGAGAAAACACATTGCTTCTTTGGAAGTAAGATTTTCTCGGATGTATTCGAGAACACCGATGAAAAAATCATGTTCAATGTTTTTAGTTTCGTGCTTTTCTGCTTCGCATTGCTCGATGAACATCCAAAGGTGGTCCCTTCGATCCTTGATTGCTTGGTCGAGGACGTCGAAAACACTCGCAGGAATGAGCGATTTAGAGCCACGGCACTTAGCCAAATATTCTGCGATTGCTTGGAGCTCGCTTATGCTAAGCTTGTAGGTTTTTTTCTCCGTTTGGTTGTGTTCGTGTTCGAAATCGGAAAATCTTGCGGACAATCCATCCTGAATTGCAGAATTGCGGGCCAGTTTCCTGTTTTTGCCTTTCAAGCGGCCCGTGGGTTTATTTTCTTCATGGTGTTTCGTGCCATGCAGTGTCATGAGGGGATACCCAGAAGTTGAGGCAGCTGTCTTGAAAATGTACCCACATTGTCGAGCAGTACTTATCAGCCAATTGACAATCCGATCAGTGTCCCTTTTATAGCTCCTGTATTTATTCATCATACATGGATGCGAGAGAATCTCATGACCAGTAGGAGTAGGCGTAGCGCAACTGTCCGTTGGTTGTGCTGAGTTTGCTGCCATCCGACCAGTTAGAGCTTTAATCAAGGATTGTTAGCAAATTCAGGCGCGATAAGAATGAGAGGGGTGATGAGCGTGTGTGGAGAAGCTTCGTGGCAACTGAGAGTAGGGTGTTTGAGGGATTGTAAATATTGAGAGATAGCAGCGAAGAGGGGGGCAAGCGTGTGTAATGGTTGTTGATGGTTGGGCCTATGTGGAGAGAGGATATTTGAAGAGTGTTTGAGGATCTGTCGAGGGTAAATACATCGCACGTTCCTAACAGAGGTACCAAATGCTCCCTAGATATTTCTGACTGCATAGCAGCCAACGTTCTATTCTCTTATTTTTAACAATGAGTAAGACTAGAAAGTAATTTAACAAACATTACCGGCTCTTCCCTTTCCCCTTCTTCTTGTGGCTTGCACCTTGACCTTCAGCACTAAAATACTCGTTCTGCGCGAGTACCATCTCATTTCCCATCTTTCTCCCACTAAGCTTCCAAATCCTAGCAAAATCTCCAGGTGAAACGTCTTTTCGGCTGCCGACCTCTGATAACAACAGCTCTAGAAAGTCTTGTGGTAACGATTCGTATTTGCTGTTGTCTAAACGCCGGCGCTTCGCAGTATGAGCCGGAATAGGCTTTGATTTCGAAGAAGCCGGATAAGGAGGTTCGTCTGATTCAAGGTCTTCCAAGAAAGCTGCTGTTAAACCGCCTCCGGCTACTTTGCTGTTTTTGTTGGATTCTCGATCCAGATGCGGGTCCATCTCAATCTCCAAGTCGCCGGCTATCAAGAGGGTCTTATCTTTGTGGAGAACCCCTTTGGAGCTAGTGTAGCCATCACCAGATTCCTCGTCAATATCCACAGTTGCCTCTTCATCGTGGGGGCCGTTTTGTTCTAGGAATGGTAGCCGTTGATTACAGTTAAATCTGAATACTACGCGGAACCAGCTGGTTAGTCCGATTGTCAGCTTTTTAAAGGAGAGAGTGACAAAGCCAGAAAGGTCGAACAGACATTGTTTAACACCGGGGTCTCTTCCGGCGATTAGGACCGCCTCTTTGACTGTGTCATTTCGTTTCAACTTCCACTTTTCTTGCCCCTCACGGGTAAGGATATGTGTCTGCGGGCCGACCCATTCTAGCTTTGCAGGCTTGTGGCACTCTGCAGATGTCGACGACGGGAACTTCTTCTTCGTGACGAGGAATCGACGGCCACTGGGTCCGTGGCCCAAGGAAGAGCCAATTGTAAAGGCATCGGATGAAGACGGCAGGGTTTGGAGAGCCTCGGAAATGGTGGTTGGACCGGGCATAGTCAGAACATCCGTCGATGAGTTTGCGTTCGATTGTTTGCATTTGGTTGAATTCAACATCGCTTCTTTTGGCTGGGTGTTTGTGCGACGATCAAGGAACCTCATGCCAACACATTTCATTGCTGATCCGAAGGTTAAGAGCTTAGGCCGCCAGCATTGCATTCGAATTCAAGCAAATACGAGAACACTCGAGCGAGAATTCAAATGCGGATTTCTATGCCACCATCGCCTGATGATGCCCCTCATGCCCTCAGACTCTCTATCTCGACCCGCTTCAGTACTTCAACATCTTGAGGCACGTTTATCGATAAGCTCGTGATTTTTACCCTTTTTGACAGCTGTTTTGCGCGGGCTAACCAGAATAACAACCTGCATATGCAGTGTGAGATGTATCCTTCACAAATCGTACAAATCCAGTTGTCCCACCATTGTCGAATCAGCCCCATCTGTCTCCTCACTTTTTGAGATTTCGTACAGGAGAAAAAACCCCTTCAGCAACCAGCAGCAAGGGGGGAGTTGGGACACCGGATTAAACGTTGAGGTAGATTAGTAAATTAGAAAATGCGTCCTTCTTGCTGTCTTGGTGCTAGATAGTCTAAGCTAACTAAATAATGCTAAAACATTTCAGTGGTGGATTCGCATTCAGACATAATCCAAATAGTCTCCGCCAGCACCCTCCAGCTCGGTCGTCTGCATCAACAGGAATTTTTTTTTTTTTTTACGGATGTCGTGTGTACTTTGATATTCTCTCCTCTATACCTCAACAGAAACTTTTTTTTTATTAAATCTTCTTTTTGATTTTTGAACCCACGACCGTACAACTGCCACATCTACGAAATACAATGGGTCTTATTAAGAAGAGGACGAAACTCGACATATGGATCCGGCGGGGTTTTTTGCGAGCACTCATCCCACTACCAAAACCCCATGTACCCACCGGAATACTGGTTGACGAAAAGAAGGATGCCATTGAAGAACAAATACCGACAGCAGTCACAGACATAAAGTCAGAGTCGATAAAACCCACCGAGAAGACCAAAGCCGAAGAGCCGACGATCCTGCTGCTCCCCGCTGAACTTCTGCGAGATATCTTTGCTTACCTCGACACTGTTGACATCCAAGCACTGTATCACACCCACCCCCACTTCCGAGCAATTGTTTCCGAGCACCGCTCTTTTCTGTGCCGGGAACTCGCTTCGCGAAATCTCCGCTACTACACTCGATATCTCAAGCCTGTGTATTTCGATCTCCAACGAGAATCACGCACGCGATTCCTTCCGCAGTCGGATCGTGAAAGTGAGTTTCTAAACTGCAAAAATGGACCGGGGCAGGCGGGTATACCAGCGTGGTATCTGACCCTCTCCAGGCTCGACAAAGTCACACAACAACTGTACGCTCTCATGCCAGCGGACGAAAACCAATGGGAAACCGACTACCTGGAAGCCCAGGGACTTCCGCCGTCACACTATAACCCGCGAGTCTGGCCGAGACCCGGGAATCCGTCCTTCTACTTTACACATACTATCATTTCGTTTTACCAATACAACACCCTCATGAGGGTACCCAAAGATAGTCTGGCGGAGTTCAGGTGCAGGGATATCAAGCCAGTCTGTCGGTGCGCCCAAGGGTACTTTAGGTCAACGGCACATCTGGGGATACTGTGCGCTGTATACAAGGCGTGCTTGGACTATAAGGACTGGTTGCTGGTTGAGCGACTTAAGGAGGATGATATACTCTCGTCAATCGTGGCCGGAACGCGGGGTGGGCTCGGGAATCACATATTTGGGACCAGGGTCTCGGTGAAGGAGTTGTTCAAGATGATGGTTGTGGTTACGCACCCGGCAAACCTGCTCAAGGTGATCAAGGAGCTGAATGTTGAGACGATGCACAAATTGATAATCGTGCTGGAAACGCTGAAGGAAGTTCTGGTAAGAAATGAGGAGGAGAGAAGACAGAGTGGGGTGGACAGGACGTATACGAAGGGACTGGAGATGATGGAAGGGTTTGCCAAGTACTGGGAGGGGCTAGAGACTGAGGAGGCGAGGGGAAAGCTGCGATACTTTGATGACTGGGAGTTGCTATAGACAGACATGAACACCGATACCTACCTACATATATATAATCTGCATAACTTTTAATTATAGTATAGTACTCCTCTAAATAATGATAACACAAGGTAATAGCCATCCAGAGTCCGCCCAGTTCGACATGCTTGCAATTGTTCAGCTGTGTCAGAACGGGCAGCTGTGGAATGCATTTGCCTGCACATTTACCTCGGCTGCCGTTGTTTGGTGGGCCCGCTTGCCAAAAACGTCAACAAATTACCCGAACACACCGACGCTTTCCATCCAACCATCAACCCGCCAAACTATCAGACCATCGTCCCCCTTAAACCCTTACTTACCTCCATCATCACCACCCGGCTCCGATACTCGCTACCGATAATACCACGCGATCGATCTGACTCTGACTGTCCGCCGTCTCTCTTTCGTCCTCTTCTGACTGGCAATCCCATGGCTACCCAGCGAAATATCTCCTGGGCCGAAGCCCAGCGACGCGCCCAGGCGCGAATAACGGACCTCGCTGTCCAGCGTGCCCAAGAGGCAAGGTCGGCTTCCTCGGTATCGCGAATGCTAGGTTTATCCTCACTGAGCGAAATAACGGCCAAAGGGTCAAACTTCCGGGTGGGACAACTGGATACAGAGCTACTAGACGCAGAGCTCTTAGATCTGCTGAAGGGACAGTTATGGAACGCTATCAAGTATTTCAATGTGGGTTTCCTGTTTCCAAGAGATATTTCTGGTGGAAAAGAGCGTTCTCGTGGACTAGGCGTGCTAATTGTGTCATTTCTACGCTCCAGCCTGCGATAAAAGAGCAATACGAAGTCGAATTTGTCGCCCTCCTTCGATTCATCCTCTTCAAATTTACAATATGGGACAATAATGCCACCTACGGAGCCGCCCTCCAAAATCTTGCGTATTCTGACGCTCGACGGAATGGTAAGTCCTTCCCGGCGCTGTTGAGACTTTCGCTGTCAACGAAGGAGACTAATGCCGAAGTTCGGCTAGGTGCAATCGATACACCTCCATCTCGAACTCAAAAAACCCTATACGGCCTCATAACCGTTCTCGGCCGCTACGTTTACGATAAAGTTGACTCTCATCTTTTAAACTCTTCGGCTGGCGGGCTGGATTTTGAAGAATCTCGATTCCACCGAAACCTCTCCCGGGCAATGACCAACCTCACAACCATCCACTCCATCGCATCTTTTATCAGTCTTCTTACCTTCCTCTCCAATGGGAGATATAGAACCTTGCTCGATCGGGTTTTACGAATGAAGCTTGTTACTCCGACACGGCATGTCAGACGGGAGGTTAGCTTTGAGTATTTAAACCGACAGCTGGTCTGGCATGCCTTCACTGAGTTCCTGCTATTTATTCTGCCGATTGTCGGCATCTCGAGGTGGAGGCGATGGATAGGTAAACTGTGGCGGAAAGCGGTGGTGTTGATCCGGAAGTCGAGAGGCGTGGAGGAGGACGAGGTGACGCCGAATGCGAATAATGGGGTCTTGGGTTTCTTACCCGAGAGAACGTGTGCCATCTGCTATTCGGAATCGAGCCCCGAAGACGTGCTTAATAACCCTGGAGGGGCTAGTGGAGCACCCAGCTCGAATGATGTCACAAATCCCTACGAAGCGGTGGAGTGTGGTCACGTTTACTGTTATGTTTGCATTGCCTCTAAGATCGAGCTAGAGGAAGGTGAGGGATGGGCATGTTTGAGATGTAACACCGTTGTAAAGAGGTGCCGGCCATGGAGGGCTGGTGTCGTGGGGCTTTCAATGTTTGAGGGAGAGAAAGAAGCCAGCGCTTCGAGTGACGCCGGCGAACTAGCAGTATTGAGCCCAAAGGAAGACCATGGGCTTGATGACATAATCGAGGATGACTACGATGAGGATGACGACCCAATAAATGAGGAGCCGTCGGTAGTGTATGCTGGTGGTGACGATGATGAGGCCGAGGAAAGCGACGGAACGAGGACAGAGCGGGGAGGGAATGATGCGGGGTATTACATGAAGGGCATGGTGGAAGACGATAGCAACTACGCCACAGCAGACGATGGAGAACTGGATGAACTAGAGGTTCGACCCTGGGAAAGGTAAGCCAAGTTAAATGTAGGGCCTGGGGGTATTGGACTTGTAATTTTTTATGTATGATTTGATATACTACATCCTGTCGTTCCAGCGAGGGAGGTCTCTCATGTTTTTTCCAAGTTTATCGATGGATTTAGCTTCATGTATAGATATTTTACGGCTGGGAGTAGGATAATGATAATATATACACTCTTCTATTATTCAATTAAACCTACTCACGTTATAAACACCATGGAAAGTAAACGAACAGACGCAAGGATGAATATTATGTTAATGGAAAACTCTACTGTATCAAAGCTATGCACATAATGCAGTCACAATACCTCCAAACAGCAATCAGCCAGCAACCACCAGCTTCTGGCCATCATTTTGCATTCCACCATTACCACCCGACCCTGTCTCACCACCACCACGGCCATTACCGCCAGAACTCGGAGAGCTAGAACCACTCAACTGATCAATACACAAAATAGACTCGGGAACACTCAAGGTTCCGCTCTCTACGATAACCACATCCTTCCCTCTGGTACAACAGGTTAAATTCCCGTCTTTGATGTCTCCAAATATCTCATATGCCGCAATGACTTCACCGGATGGACAAACATCTGCCGTGTACGCCATGGGAGATTCACCGGCTCCACTCTGGGTAACGTCTAAGGTCGAGAGGTAGCTCGCGACGTCAGAGCACTTGACTTTATCCTCTGAAGGACTAAAGTTGTAAGGCTGGATACAGCAATGGTCTGACTTTCCGGCCCAAGTGCCGCATTCCTCGCCTGTGGTGCATACACCTGTGCCACAGTTGGTGCAAGCACCAGGTACGGTGCAGATGGCTGCTCGACAGTCATCGTTGCAAGGTTCAGGGCCACGGATGGTGAATGTGTGAGCGGGGAAGAGAGGGTTTGGTGACTGAGCCAACGTAATCTTGGCTGCTGCTACTACGAGTATGACTGTGGACCACATCATGATGTCGGTGTTGTGGGTAACTGTGAGGAAGAGAAGGATGTTAGCCTGAATAAATTCTAATAAGGAATATGATTTTTTGTATTAAATGTCGTACCTGCGATCTGTGAGGTATGCAACTGAAGTTATAGGGGGAATTTTGGGGGGAGAAACAGCTTCCAGCTAGACTTTCGAGACTCAGCTGCGCCATATTTATACTAGCAACTTCAGTTATTTGTGCTTTTTTGCTTAAGCCCTTGCACAAAGAAAGTGAAGCCTATGTTCCAAATTTGCTCGGGTTAAAATTGAAAATTCATATTCCTCTGTTGGTACTGTTACAATTGTGGTTTCTTTTTAACCAGTCAATGCTCCCAAGATCAGTTATAAGCCGCCTCTTGGCCAGAGCCCATGTGCGAAACTCGCTGTGCACTATCCTTGTAATGAAATGTAGGAATAAAGACATGGATTCAAAGTCTAGGATAGGTTGGTTTGAATTTATGAGATTTATCGAAATGCCATGGGATTATTCCGACTGCGATATAATAATTTGTCAGGCATTCTTGTGCTGAAACCAGAACTTCTGCGGGTGTGGTATTTTATTCCCGACCAAATCGGGTATAACGTCGAAAACTAGTTACGTCGAACCAAGCGATTATTATATAAGGGTTCGTGCCTGAAATCAACCATTCTTAATTCAAGGAATGATTCGGTTTTTATATCAAATAGTGACACAGGTCAACTTGGGCCAGTGCATCGTTAATCTATATATCTCACACATACCCAGGTGTTCACGATCTACTAGCACCACATCACCGGGCGCTGCTGCAGCATCAGAAGAGCGAACAAATTGTGAGTAAAAAGTTATTTTTATTTTTATTTTTTATTATCATTAATAGGCATATTCGGGAATAGAAATATGGAGAAGAAGAGTCTAAAGTACATAGGAGAAGTAAGATGAGTGGTAGTTTTGCAAGAAAGAGGTTGCAATGTAATAACAAAGGAATATGTATAATGTTGGGACAGACGGATGAATGTTTAAGCCCTCCATGAACTCCAGCTGAAAAAAATGACACCATGGGAAAAGCATGACGAGCGGCAGATGTTTTTAGAATCGAAAGAGCAAGCAAAATGACGGGTATCGCTATGAGCACATATAAGGAAAGTGACACCAATGGTCCGGCTACATGCTTAGAATTTTGCAGTATCAAAGTCAAAGCCTCCAAGTTTGGGGATGCTTCCGATTTGAGGAGTGCTATCCCTGACACTTGGGCCTGCGTGTTCATCCTCTGGAAATCGAGGTGGTGTTGGTGACTTGGGTTTTGGCTCATTCGATTGCGTCAGGTCTTCTCGTGACGATTCCTTGATCTGTTCTATAGATCCTGCAGTTTTCGGCCTCTCGGTCTCGCTGTGCACGGTAGTCCCGTCGATCGAGCCACCTCTAGCTTCTCCTTTGTCCATATATGGTTTCGCAGCTGGTGAGGTTGGCTGTGAGGTTGGGTCGATATCTGGCTTGACTGCGGATCCAGGTCGTGGGATTTCTCGGGAATCCAACTCCATTACAAAGAATTGTTGACCAGTAGCGGTGTGGGGAGCTGATTCCATTTCTACTGCCTCCTGTTGCATCGCGGGTAACTCTGCTAATGGGATGCTTGAAGCCTCAACGACTCCTTCCTTTGGTGCGAATGCTTCCTTTGATTTCTTTTCACCGATAGCAGCGCCCCCAAGCGCAAGATCCTTCTTCTTTTCACCATTTTCGAGATCGTCGGAGCCACCGGTACCGCGTCTCGCTTCTGCGAGTTTCCTTTGATTCCGCTTACGCATCCAAATAAAACCTACAACAGCAATAACAATGACGACAACCACAGCAGCAATTGCACCCCCGATGACGGCGCCATTGGAGCTCGAGCCACCGTCCCCGTTAGGTGATGAGGTACTTGGTGTTTGGCCTGGTCCAGTGGAAGTGCTTCCGGATGTGTCGGTAGGAGATGTAGGACCGGTCGATGATGCACCAGCTGCAGTTGTGGAGGAAGTCGACGCGCCTTCCACTGTAAAAATACCTGATGACTGGTAATCGGTTTGCTCTTGCGGGATAAAGAGAATGTAATAATCGGATCTGTCAGGAAGGCTAGCGCTGGGAGTCCAGACGAATGAGCCTGTATTTTTGAGCCCTTTGGCGATGACCGGGCACTGGGTTTTGTCCCCGGAGTCATAGCAAGCACTGAGTGTGATTACACCTGTGGTTTGAGATTCCCATGTGATCGTTGTTGGTTGGCCGGCAATGATCTTGTCGCCCGCCTTTGGGGATGTGACTTGGCTGGCAGCCGAGACGAGACTGATGAGGGTGGAGAAGGAGAGGAAGAGGAGGGAGCGTGAGACGAGCATGTTGGCAACGGTCCTCTCGGGCGCCACGAGGGACTTGATATGTGATTGATTGATGAGACGGGTTTCCTCCACGTTGTCGTTAATCTTGAACCTTTGGTTGTGATGGTTCCGATAGGGGCGACAGTTTGTTGATGGTCGGTCGACGTTGAGAAAAGACGAACGGAACAAACGACCGAATTCCAAACCCGAGATTCCAATAACAGTAACAAAGGAGGAAGCGTATGCGAATGGGAAAAAGAGGGAATAAAGGGAAGAGAGAAAGGGAAGAAAGAAAGAAAAGATGTTAGATGCGAGATAGATGGGGGGGGGGAAAGAAAGAGAGGGAGAGAAAGCGTTCCCGTCCAAAAAGGTGCAAAGAAACGAGAGTTGAACGACAAAGAATACGATCGATGAGCGGGTAAAAAAAAAAATCGAAAAAAGTCGGAAGAGCGAGTGACGGGAAGGAAGAGAGAGAATAGAAGGAAATAGGAAAACCAAGGAAAGGAAGACAGTGGACCGGAAGATCACACAATTGTTACCACATCGAAGGGCGAAGAAGGCAAGGAAAGAAGGAGAAAAGAGGAAAGGTCTGGGATGGCGATGTTACCCTCTGCGAGTACTCGCTCGTATTGGGGCCCTTTCCGATGATGTGAGAGGTCTGCCAAAGTGTTCAAAGTACTCGGTACTGTTTGGGTACTGTTTAGGCCCGCAGGCTGAGAGGAAAGGAGGTGCGCAATCTCTGCGCTCGAGGAAGTTGAGGAAGGTACCCATACAGGTACCTGGTACCGGCTCCACCAGCTTAAAGTTACCTGTCACCAGCAAGCGCATCCCTTTTTCTTCTCCGAGAACTCTGCCTGACGGCAAGGGCACCCTGGCCGCAATTTGCAGAGTCGAGAGACTTCAAGCCATTCAGGCTGGTGGGCGCTGGCCAAGAGGGGTCCCTTTTCCCGGCCAATGGCCAATCACAGCCGGCTTCCCAATCTCGCTAACGTCGTCGGTCACTCCACATCTGATGACGGAACATGTTGGTCGGATGTGGGCACTATTTTAAGCTCCAGTCTCCAAGCTGGCTTGTTTGGTCTGGTCACGAAGTCGCCTTTCGCCTTTAAGTTCACCCCATCTCCACACCTCGCGTAGATGCAACCACTCAGTCTTCTCCGGCTTGGTTATTCTGGCTTGCTAGGGCCCTAGCGCCGACGAGGAAAACCCTCATCTAGCATCTGCCATCTGCACCTTCGCCACTAACTTTCTCTAGTTCTTTTTCCAAGTTGTCAGTTGCAATGTGTGTGCCGCGTTTTAGAGGGACTTACTAACCGTCTCTGCAAACCAACGATACGTCCTGTCCTTCTTCGTGACGGTCAAAGAATTGTTCAACTGGGAATGTCGGATCCACGGCAATAAATATCGTCAAGAGAATCGCGGACCAGCCGGAGAACACAAAGTTTGTCGTGGATCTCGCGACGGTTGCTCTGATGCACCAAGCTCCTCCCGACATAGCCTCGTGCTATCGATGCATATCGATATGTTGATATGTTGCTATCGGCCCTTAGCGGTCTGAAAGTCGATCGATCTTAGCTTCGCGGATATGGGTGACTTGGTAGGAGCGCTCGTGCTGCAGCACTGCAGCACCCTGCTCCCATGCCCGTTTCTCGTCGGCGATATTTCTTTTACCCAGATGGATGCATTGAGCTCACGCATGGGGGCGTGTGGACCGTGGCTCGCTCTGGTGACTAGGTTCACGGTGTTGTTGCTGCGATTCCGACAGTCACTTTGTCAGTGTGTTGTCGGTCGCGTTCCCAGAATATCGAATGCTATTATATTATACTGCATCACAATGTGCTAATATAGACTATGCAGCTCGCATACAAGCAGGCAGTGCTCGACCCCAATATAACACGCGGACTATTTAACCCACAATACTGATACGCTAAACAGGTGCCAGCGCCTGTCGCGCTACAACAGTAAAACCATTATGGTCCCCAACAGAACCGACAGCAGCCCCACAATGCTTGGTCTCCAAAGTCCCACGATAGCTCCACTGGGCACTTTATCGTCGTTGTTAAAGTCAACTTGCGCGCCCGTGCCGTTCACCCACGGCTGGAAGCTAAGAGTGTTTTCGGAAGCCCGAAGCTCCTCAGGTGGTATCAGAGGGTTGTTCAACAAATCGCAACCTGTCGCGTTTCTCGACGGATCGAGATCATTCGTCATAGTGATTGGCAAATCAAAGATCGTATAATAGTCGGATGAGTTGTAAGTGAAAGATTGATGAATAGATATCTAAATCATGAATACCGGATTCGTTAGTGCTGTTTAACGTCTGGGTGCCAAAAACCACACACACTCTCTCCCTTTTCTTCCTCTTTTTTTTCCCCACCCAAAGAAACTTACATTATATTCCCCGAGACCTTTTCTCAAACACGATGGCCATATCCAGTTAACATGCTTCACAGTACTTCCGGGTTCCAAACTGAGTACCGGTGGCACATAGCTAGTGTTCCATTCCGACGGAGGCAAGGTATTGTTAGCCACAGTGAAGTTATGGCCATTGTTGTACGAAGAGAGGAAAATGGTGATATTGTGGTAGTATGTCCCTGTTAGCGGTTGTAGATCGTCCATCCCGCCACTGTTTGAAGCATCGTAGTAGGATGGGACGGTGCCATTCGGATACGCCTGATAGGTATATGGTGGTAGCAGACCGTCGCCGGAGACATCAAGAGCTATATGTAAGGTTGCTGAATTTCAAGAAATTAATATTACTTAACTTGGAATCCAAAGTGTTTCGCTCAGTAGAGACTGGGAACGAGACCAATTGCAATCTAAACTTGAAATGCTATATTTGAATATTTTAAACATACCGCCGCCAAGGGGAGTGAAAGGCTGAGGCGCATCCACTATCGCCAGGCCTGGAGTGTAGATTTGGCCGTTGACAATCACGAACGTTCGAACCGCATGAGCAAATATTGGCAACGAGGCTAGTAATAAGAAGATTACAGAGAATAATGATGTGTACTTCGTCATATCTTCTAGACAACGGTTTTTAAAGCTTATGTCGAAGTCAAGATCGCGCCAAGAATTTTGGATACTTGGAAGAAAATCCGAATACTATCATGCAGGTAACAGCGTTCAAATGTAAAATATCTTCTGTAGTTGGGGGTAAAGGAGAGTGTTATCGCCACAGGTAGCCTTGAAGATCGGGCGGTGCATGCAGCTTTTGTACCCTTTCTATAATGTGGATAGTAGTGACTTGGTTGACACTTGGACGGTGCAGACCATGTTACGGGTAAACAGGTTTCAATAACCGTTCCTTAATTTTCTGTTTATTATGACGATAGCGTGCATGATGCAAGGGTTCCGAATGTCAATTGCTGCAGTACCGAAGGTGCTGTGGGTCCAGATCCAACATTTTGCCACGTGACAACATATCAGAAGCTCATTGCCCTTTGTACTTTATCCTTTCTTGGTTTTATTTATTTTTGGGTCCATGAATTTCATCATTATATACCAGTATTCGAGCGAACGAATTTCCTAACGCTTCGGCGGCAAAATACAATATTACAACACATATCTAAGTAGGGTTCATTTCCATATCTATCTTTCTCTATACTTAGTGTAGTGAGGAGTCAGCAGTTCAGTCTGCGGCTTGTAATAATGAAGTATTAATATTTCTATGCTAGATCTATAAAAGTAGCGAATTGGCTGTATTTGTTTCGAATCAGGACGTTTTAGTTGGACACGCTACAATTATAACTTTTTTAGTCGGGCTAAAAAAACTAGTATGAAGAAACCGATTCTGGAGGGGATTTTATTCCTAGCCGCATGAGTATACTTTCATGTTGCTCTACCAGTGTCATTGTGTGAATTGAGTGTTTAAACTGAGCCAGAGACAAGAGAACATGTTCGAGGTTCAAAAGTACCTTACGCTAACGGAACACATCTGTGGAGCCGTGGCTGGTATTCGTTTTCTCACAATAAGTCAAGCCTCAGTTCTCGAAAAGAGGCGGGAAATTTTCTTTTGCGAACGAACTGTTGGGTCCCAAGGAGCTGCATTTTTTGACTGGTGGGCAGGGGTGCTCGGGGTGTCTAAAACGACTAGTTTCAATCTCCGATATATTGGTGCTGTGGTGTTTGCTCCATTGAAACATATTTCACATACGATTCCCTAGAATAGTAGCACTGTTACTGTACGTCCAAAATTGTGTCATGGGACAAACTAACATCAGAGGCTAGCAGTATTTCTTAGAGCAGGCCGTAGCTACATGTAAAATTGTCTTTCCTATCTAGAGAATAGATGAATGAGCTATGTAAATTTCTTAAAGAAGATCAAGCTGGTTATAGTTAAGCGACAAGCTTTTAGGAGCTACAGCGATTACAGAATACAACATGAATAGGTTTGAACAAGTGCATGTTGACTTCCCAGAATACCACAGATACTAAAGCCTTCGATGGATACATCAATAATAGAAACAAGATAGCCGAAGAGGTAATGGGATTTCTAATCTGGATGCTGTACTGCATTAAACTAAGCAGTACAGGGGATGTTTCAAGTACTATAGAACATGCCAACATTCACGGGAACGTTATATTATTTGGACACTTTTTTGTCTGGTAATTCGCTTTTTCTAACGCACGCTAACGAAATTAAGACGTAATCATGCTCGTCCGAGCTTATGTTATCCTAACTCGTACGGAAGTTTTTTTCGGTATTTATTCCGAAAACCTCGTTTCTTGGGGGGTGTTTCTAGAATGCTCCGTCCAGACATGGTGCTAGAGGGCCACGTTTTTCTCGATCTAGATGAAGTTTTCGTTCGGACTTTCGTCCCATGGCCAGTGTCCAAGTGACTAGCGGCATGGCCTTAGCGTGTAATGCCTGACCCTGAAATACAGTCGAAGTGTCCGATTCAAACTTGAGATAATAGTGCCTTTGCACAAGACCGGCCTTGGCGACTATCATGGCGCAGCTTGACTTTTCGTTGAAGCTATGAGTCAAAACATTCATCATGATGTCTAAGGGTTGTTTGTTTCAAGATACCTACTAAGATGAGGCAGATAGGGTTTGATGCCTGCATCTCGTTCTTACACACCATCGTGAGCTGTGGGAAATATTGAACTGCTAGCTAGAAACAAGAGTGTAGTTTATCGGAATTCTAAGGGTGCTAAAAATGTATTACTCTTTGACGGCTCTATATATATATATATATATATAATAGTGGTCATCATCTCCTCTTCTTTCACCATCATCAGGCAGCGATCCTAGCTCTCAATCCCTCAAACGGAATTCTCTTCCCACGGCTGTGCCGTCACTTTCTTTCTATTCCTTCTTTTTGAACGTCCAGGCAATTGATTTGCTTCTCTCACTTTTCAATTTAACCATCAATATCTTAACTGATCTAATCACCACTCCTTTAAAATCGTTCAAAATGCGCTTCTCTACTATTACCGCCGCTATTGCTATTAGCGCTTCCGTTGTCGAGGGCCACGGACTTATCACTAGAATCACTGGCGCTAACGGTGTTGTGATGCCGGGTCTTTCTGTCATTAACGCTACCCGAAGAGACTGTCAAACTAACGAATGTGGCTCGCAAAAGGATTCTGCGATTATCAGAGGCGCAGATATGGATGCTGGAAAGGCAACTCCACTTGGCCGTACCCAGGGTGTAAGTAAACCTCTCTATTATACTACGGGCTCGACTTGAAGAATATTCTGCTAACATATCTTGAAGGGCGGTCCTGTCGTCGCTGCTAAAATGGTGGCCAGTTTCATGGGCACCTTTGTCAATGGTACCAGGAAGGCGAAATTTGCTACCGTTTCCATCGAAATTGAAAAGGATGGATTGAATGGAACTAGAAATAATATTTCTCAGAATCCGAAGCGCGAGATCACCGAACCAGTAACCTTTCGCGAAGTCCTTGCTCGTACTGTAGCATATATCCGAAAACGTGCTAATAAAGCCGCCGTTCCTAATAAAGCCGCGGTCACTGATACAAAGCCAGCTTCAATCGTGGATGGTGCGGGTGTTGAATCCGGTCTGCCAACCTGCTCCGATACTGGCCTTATCACTATGACCTATCATCAAATAAACGGTGACGGAGCAGGTCCCCTTGTTGCAAAAGTTGACCCGTCTTCCGGTGGTACCAACCGAACAGCCTTCATCGTGGCTCAGGTCGTCAACAATGTTCCTGGAAACGCCCAGGGTCTTTCCAACAATGTCATGACTGATTTCGATGTTACCGTCCAGCTTCCCGCAGGCATGATTTGCAATGGTACCGTAGCTGGAGTTACAGGTGTTTGCATCGTCAGAGTTAAGAATCCAAATCCTAACGGACCGTTCGGTGGTGCCGCTGCCTTTGTTCAAAGTGCCAAGTCTAGGAAGAGGGCTCTGGAGTACCAGGAACTCAAGAAGAGACACTTTGCCCGTGGCCTCGTTGCTCTCAATACCCTCGCCGAAACCCTTGACGATTGATTTTGGATTAAGAATCTGAAAAGCAGTTGTCGAGCATGCTTGCGCTGCAGAGTTTATATTATCAGCAGGAATCACTTTCCTTTCTCTGGCCCGTTTAATCAATATATTAGTTCTTAATTAATACATACTTCAACCAACACGTCCCCTAGCTTTTATAGTTTATTCCTACATTTTATCGTATAAACCTATTGATCTTAGGCTTCTTAGTTATACTGATACTGGGGGCAAGCGATTATACAGATCGATATTGTAATAGTGATGATATTCAAATATTATACATAAATGTGATCTAAATTATTTTCGTGGGAAATAGTGATACTAAAATGCAAACCACTGCTCCAGAGCGGCTTTTGCTGCCTCCAAGTTGGCTTCTGCACCATCTTCTACGAGCCAAACAGAAATCCCATCAGGCCGCACCAATAAAGCACGAATATCCCGCCTATCCTTAGCATCTGGGGTAATATAATCAATTCTAGTTTCGTATTTTGTACCGACTACCAGTCCCTTAAGCGCTGCATCATTCCCAAAATCAATCAGTAGCCCCCTCCCTCGTTCAAACCTTGGACCCAGCCTCGTATCATCTTTGAACTCGAAATCCGGGGCACTGCTGCCAATGAGCGAGTGTGCGTACAATTCGTCGTCTCCAAGCTTGTACCGCTGCGACAGGCCCCACACGCGGTCAATGAAGAGATTGTTTCCGTCTGTGGTGTCGATGAGGTCGCGGATAAGCTTTTGTGTCGCCTTGCCATACGGGTCTGGTTGCAGGGTCGTAATCTGCGCCCGAGTCCACTCCAGCACCCACGCTGCGATTGGGTGACGCTCGCTTTCGTAAGTGTCAAGCAGGGTCAGGTCTGCCAGGGGCCCATCAGTTGTAGCTTCTCGCCGGAGAGTAGCTGCCAGCTTCCATCCCAAGTTCATAGCGTCGCCGACACCAAGATTCAAACCTTGCGCACCCAATGGCGAGTGGATATGTGCAGCGTCGCCGGCGAGGAGGATGCGACCTATGCGGTATTTTGTTGTTTGCTTGGATCGGTCAGTAGCTGTGGAGGCAAGGTAAATTTTTCTGATCTTCACATCTGTGAAACCTGTAACGCGTTCTAGGACTTGTTGAAGGTGCTCATGTGTAGGAGCCTCTGAGCGATCGAACTCGGCAAAGTCCATCAGATATATAACATTTTGTCGTGAAATATACATTCCATTATCCGTGATATGGAACCCGGGTGTTATCTTGTCTGAATTGTCGAGATCGCAATGAACGACGTAGAAGGTCATCTTGACATCTGTTCCTTGCCATATGAACCCTGCAGCTTTGCGGATTAAGCTCTTTCCACCGTCGCAGCCTACAAGCCATTTGCCTCGGAATATATGGTCTTTCGCAGCCTGTACTGTAACACTGCTGTCATCCTGTTCTATGATTCCGGTAACACCATTGCCCCTGAGTATTGTAACTCCCAAGCTTTCAGCACGTTTGGACAGAACACGCTCGAGTTTTTCGACGGTGGTAGGGCAGGGAACTAAGGCGGGTCCTGGGAGGCGGTACTTGTGGTTATCCAAATTGAGTTTGTTGCTATTCAGCGGGATGCCGGCGAAGTGACCACCAAACTGAAAACCGGGTTTCTGTCCGGCAAAATCTCGTTTGGCTAGGTCGGTAAACTCGCTGAACAACCCACGGCGATGGAGAGCTTCGACCGACTGCGTACTCATCCCTCTAAAGCCAAGAAGATCACCCTTCCAGGGAGATTCGGGTTGCGAATCTCGCTCGAGGACTAACACTGAAACGCCTGCTAGTCCTAGTTCGCAGGCTAAGAAGAGGCCGATTGGCCCTGCACCAGCAATGATGACGTCGTAGAGTTTGCTCATTATAATATGTATCGAAAACAGTGTCCGATGATATCTGATCTTAAAGAAGCTGACGCGTGAATGTATATAGAGAGGGCTGTATTTGGATTCGACTTGATCGCTTTTTTGACAGCTTTGAGGGTTCAGGTGCCTCAGCTTGCAGTTCATAAGGCTCATGCATTATGATTTGAGCCTTTATATACAGACAGCTGTATATACAATACGTCGAGCATCTCGGGCTTTGAAAATGCCCGCCTAGGCTCTAGAGCTTGGTTAACTGAGTGCGTATTGTGTAGCTCGGGAAATTCTAGTTTCCGAGCCTGATGATTGAAGGGTTTGGTTCGGTTGTTTCGCGAGATCGATTAGGTTTGAGATGAGCCGGGCGTGGAATACCCTGAATTGTCGATCAAGGAACGAAGGGCTTTAATCCGGTCTTAGATAAGGCTTATCGAGCCTGTCCGTCGTAGAATTTCATCGTCGATACATCCTTCCTCCACATCCTGATTTAGCTGAGTTGAGAATGGATGCGCATTTGCATGACTGTGTTGTCTGGTCGCGGTTGGAGACTGCAAGAAAGACCGAAAGGATACCTCACAGACACCAGTCTTTTACTTCCCAACTTTTACTTACTTAAGCAATTAGTACCGACATGCTTTGCGTAATTTCGTGCATGTATGTACAACTAATAAATGACTTGAGGAAGCGAAGAGAGCGATATAATATAATGGGTTCAAGCAAAATCTTATCATTTTATCTTATCACTAACCTGCGTCTCGTTTGCCAAAGACGATCACACGTTTGCAGGGTATCTGCAGACCCTGCTGACATATCCTGCTGCTGGCGTTTTCGCTAATGGCCTGATTTTGGCATTAAGATCGAACCTGTGAAGAAGACTGGCCTGAGAATTGCATCGGTTAACAGATTCTATAGATCTAGATTCTTCCCCGGACGCAGACGAGGACGCACCATATACCCTTGGCCTTGTGCGATGGCTGTTTCCACTCGTTCCAGTTATCTTGAGCTCTCTTCACGGAAACGTATTCTATTCGGACCGCACAAGTACAGTATCCCTCGCGTCGAGAGTTCCTTCTGTTATACCCCCCTTATGCACGTTGCGGGCTAATGTTGATAGCCGAGGAGTGGGATTCTCACATTTGGATAACAAATTCAGCCTTTGCCTCACAGGAGACCGAACCTTCAACCCTTCTCTTTTCTTTTTCCCCTCCCTTCCTCTCCTCTCTCTCTCTCTCTCTCTCCATTCTCTTTCCCCCTTGACTTTTTTTGACAGGCGTCAGAGCGAGTCGGATTTAATAACCGAATGGAAATCAGCCAATGGCCTGGAGAAACGGTGGAGGACTCTCCAAAATCTGCACTTTGGAAAGGACAGAAATGTGAGCTTGCAGGCCTCGTGTTCTCAATTTAGAACGAAGATGCTTCCTTTTTTCCTTTTTTCCTGCAGCAACGTTCCAGACCCTCAGGTTGACTTCAAGCTTTTCCAGCGCTATCGGTTGACCGGACGGGTCTAGAACAATGCAGATGCTCGGTCAGGGTTTTTTCGATGTAGCTGGACCCTTTCCACCGGATCCACACCAATCGCCAAGGGCCCTAAACCCCCTGGTACCATTTTAGTCTAATGCACTCAGAACACGAAAAACATGCATTGGACAGCTACCTAACTGGGGAACCGTTGCAAAGGGCTAATGCTAGCAGTTCGTTCTGCGGAAATGAAGCTATTAGATTTGATCGAAATGTGAACTTTGAATCTGCATCTCGCGCCACCGCATATATATATGCTGGAAATGTGGTGTCTGAGAAAAGAGATCTATTTGTTCTCTTTTATGCTGCAGCTAGCTGGTCCGAGTGTGCATGTTGAGCATCTGCCGGAAAAACCTTCCGCGAATCATCGATGTATCGTCGCACGGAATTTGCTAAAGGAGGGAGAGAGTGTGTGAGAGAGTGAGAAAGAGGAAGCCGCTTCAGAATTGGGAATGCGAGGCCTGTCATCTGATTGACTTCTTAACCCTCGTAGATTTTTTCTTTCGATAGCTCCGCCTTTCTTTTCTTCTTCCATTCGATTGCTCCCACCACTACAAACCTGGTTAGCTTGGTGCCTGTGCTTTCAATTGGAGACCTCGACCCGGAGAATCGGCGCTACCGAGTCGACCTGCATACTCGAAGCAGATGTCTCTCCAGCCCAGGAAATGCATAATTAATTGCAAAGCATCCCCTCTGACTGCTCAACAAATTGCTTTATTGTCGAGCAGGCGCAAGACTAATAGTGACCTATATGCTGTCATCGAAGAAAGCAACATCCCTTTCATTCGTCTCAGGTCACAGAATAACATCATCTGAGAGGTTTCAAATCAGCAGGTATTCCTTATAGCTGGACCTGGTATACCCCGATAGCCTAACCAATCCATATATAAGTCCTCTTCCAGAAACCACCCATTCGTATCTCGCAGATCTTTTCCTTAAGCAGATAAATTCCCTTTATTACACTTATTACCATCAATCATATGGAACAGGCGTACCATTCGTCGAGCTCGAACTCGAATTCTAGTTCCATGAACTCGTTACGCCCATTGCTCCCTCGCGCGGAAGGTTCACATGGTCCAAATCCATCGGATCTTTCGACAGGAAAGAGGAGAAAAGCTAGTAACGCTTGCACTGAATGCAGATCTCATAAAACAAAGGTATAGCCGCGTTCCCGTTCAAAACCCAAGCGATAATACCTTCCTCCTGTTGTATAACATTGCATGGGCTTTTTGCTAACTCGATCGATCTGCGGAAACAATTAGTGCGACCAAGGTATCCCAGCTTGCTCTGCATGTCGCCGAAGAGGGGCAGGCGAATGTATCTACATTCCCGGGAACGATGGTAGACGACGGGATCCAGTTGAACGTCTACGTAAGGATAACGATATGATGAAGCTGGTACTGCAGGCGATCAGGAATTTACCGCCCGATGAAGCCGATAGCATCGTGGATTCCATCCGTTCAGACTGTTCACTAGAAGATCTGGTTTCTCTCATCCAGAGTCGAGGAAGCGAATATGCGGGAACCTCACCATCATCCTTCACATCGAATTCGAATTCGGCTTCAGCAGAAGTTGAAAGCCCTCCAAGGAGATCAATAGGTTTGCACAGTCCAGATAGCCACGCATACAATCAAATTGAACGGCAGCATTACGCGGAGGCAGATTTGGAGCTCCCACCGATAGTAACAAACAACCACAGTCACCACCACCGCCAAAGTGATCAGCGGAGATACGATCGATATCATTTAACGCAAGGAGCAAAATTGCCAGTCTTCGAAGCGTCACCTGGCGGGCACCCTTTAGACGACCATGGCTACAGAAGATTTCCTCCAACCCTTTGACTATCAGCCGCTTGGAAGTGAGGGGCCGATTTTTTTTTCCTTTCTATTTCTTACTGGCACGGACTTTAGAGCTTTCATGCGCCAACATATGGCTAGAGTCATGAAGAGGCTGTGCAACGCCATTTCGATGGGAACAGTTTGAACGCAAATGCAGGAATTGCTGACGGTACCCGTTTAGTCTGCATTCTGTCCAATTGCCCTTTTTTGGGAGTGGTAACAGATTGGGAAATCGAGAAGGAGAGAGCGCATGACTATGAGAAAAGGGCGGCTTCGGTAACCCATTCGGGCTAAGCAGTGCTCGTGGCCAGAGCACGGAGTTTTCGTTCTTTTTTTTTTTTTTTTTCTCCCCTCTTTCTGAGAGACCACGAATTTGGCATTAGGTGCCTCGAAATGCTTGGCTGCAGCGAATATATCCTTGCAGCATGCCTAACTCCTAAGGAGTTTCTTTGCAGGAGAATCCCAGTCAAACACCACACATATCGCGACACATAGAACGGCGTTTTGGTCTTACTCATCTTTTTCTTCCTGTCTTTTCGTGCTTGTTACACTCCATAAATTCTTCTGATGTACGCTATGACGGTACAGCAAATGATTGATGAGTCGTTCCCGTTTTGATTTCTGCTGGGCAGAAACCAGACAACTGGGTCTCCGGACGTGGGAAAAATTCCCGCGCAAAAGAGCGTAGCAGAGCGGTCGATACGGAATTAGAGTGTGGCGTTGGGAGGCGTTGCTGTCTGGAGCGCTCGATTTAACCGCCATTTGAATTTTCGAATGGAGCAAAAGCCACAAATCTATGTCGTTGGATAACAATTATGGTGGGAAGTTCCGCGGGCTTCATGAGCTGATTCGAAACCACTTGGACAAGATAGTTACTAGCTAGCACTCGTCAAACTGGCAAGAGTAATTTAATTATCTATACCTGCATACACATATCTGCACCCTCGCCAAATTATATCTCCACAGAAATATAGACACAGTAGCACCTGCACCGCGGTGAAAGAAGCTGACCAAGACACCGATCGGTTCAGCTTATGGCTCCAGAGCTCAGCTCAGGTCTCTATTTGGACATCTATTGATCTTCTGCAAGCCACACGTGCGGCCACAGCTGTACAGACGCTTAGAAATACTGTGCCGAATCGACAGTCCAATCAAATTAAATTGCCATCTGCATCTCCGTACAATTTGAGGCGCAATCAAGCAGTTTGTCGTCGCGCTGTTGTCTGAGAACGGAATACTTCGGGGAGCTCATTTATAGATTGGTTGTAACGGAACTGCAGGGGTACACGAGGATCCAATGAGGAAAGTAAATAGATAGATAACTCCGTAGAACGACGGCTGGATTGTTCTACGGAGGCGCTATCAGGAAGGATTCCACGAGATCTAATAGATCAAAGAGGCTGAGGAGATCTCGCATTGATCATGACGGGACTCCACTTTCTTTGTGGTACCCAAGCTGCGCCATCCCGTCGGGCCCAGCAAGCAAGTAGCAGCTGATAGAGATGGCGGCGGCAACACATTTTCCTCTGATGACGCTGCGTCGATTACAACTGCCCCGGCGGACACGAGTTTGCATATATCACTTTGCTTGATGCCTTGGCAGCCGACACCCACCCATCTATATTAGGTCCAGGCTTTGTCCATATTGTAGGCCATGGCCCGTTGCCTGGTTCAGCCATGCTTCCCGCTCCTGGCTGCGGCTGTGTGGAAACCCTTCCGGCGCTTCTGCTTCGCCGTCGCCGATATCAGGTCCGCCCGATGAAAATGCATTAAATGATGATAGCAGCAATCCCAATCCCAATCCCATTACTACACATTTTCTAGCGCAATATGATCATGACTTCCATGTCTGGTTAATTGATAGGCTTACCTCCCCGGAAGGCGGCCGTGCCGTGCCGCACAATACTTGTATGATGGAATCCTTTGGAAGACGACCATTCTGAAAGTGGTCGATAAGTGGTGCCTTCATTTCATCAGTATTCCACCATCGTGGAAATTGCCCACCCGGCACGGGTAAAGGAAAGCGGAGAGGCCGATGAGTGATACCTTTGACCAAGCTCTGAACGATTATGCCCTAGCAATATTTCGGTCTCTAGCTAGCTATTCATCAACTATGACCATATGGTATATCATTTTGTGTTCCTTAAGCTGCGTGGTCAGTCACCAAGGTGGCGATTGATATTTCTAGAGATTATTGATTGAACTCGGGCCGAATCAAATGAGCTGCTACCGGAACACCTCAGTATAATTCGTGACTACCATTAGGGTAGTACCATGTCGGCAAAGTCACATTTGCGAATGATGCTTGGTACGAAATCACACTGGTTCCCAAGACTTCGACTTGGTGAATCGGATCTAGTATACTCGCACTCAGAACCGCGAAATGATTTGGAATGGGACGGCAAATATCACGGAAGCCAAAGATACTGTCGCGCAAAACTTGTCGATAGGTCACACTGTATAATACAAAGGATGGGCATGTAACAGATCGATGGGCCCAGGGCTTGAGCCACCCTGAGTATGCCGATCATGGGACCTTAAGGGTTTTCTCGGCGTCACCACGAAGACTGCTGGAAAAGGCTAAGGAAGCAAGGAAACTGGGGCGACAACATGGTGTAAGTAGACCACTGCACCGTATTTCGGGCAAAATTGCGAAGTCGGTATTTTCTAAAATCTTGTGGATACCGCTAGCTATAAAACGAGTAAGTTCTCTGTTGATATATTACTTTGAAAAGAAATCTGACATCATTACTGGGGAATCTCCTCTCGGCTATCTTTCAGCTTAGTGATACGATTATCAGCGCAGTATCAGGTTTGGGCAAGTGTCATAAAACCTGTCGTCTGCAGATGGAAGAGGTGCACAGGTGATAGCAACTTTTATTGATGCTGCTCAGACGACATTACTATGTACCAGCCATCAGAACAGAGTCTTCAAGGATATTCTTACTTTGTTGTGATTAGACTCTGCTCGTCCTGTTATCATAACCAATCGATGTACAGCCAGTCGCAGCTGTCAAAAAGGTCATCAAGATAATAATATCTTTTGAACGGTATTCATATGGGCTTGGAGGTGATACTTATCTGAAACTGGATACATTTAAGAAGACAAGAAGTTAATCTCTCTAATTATCTAGCGGGGTTGATAATGAGTGCCGAAATTTATCCAAGATTAGGTGAAATTAGAAAGAATACTACAAGCACTCATAGGCTTTCCAACGAGTGTTAGCCGGTCGACCTGGAGAGTTTAATGATCTTCCTGTCTGTACGAAAATGAGCGCAATTTCGTCGCCACCATCGCAAGAGACCAAGACTACTGGGTATTTTCCGTTCCTTTTTTTTTTTTGACAAAAAAGCAAGAGATGCTGGCAAAGGGCCTGTAGCTCGCGATCGAGATATTGCAGAATAATTTGTAAAGAGGGTAATGTTTTGGCTAAAAGGTCACATAAACTAGATTAGGGGAAGAAGGCAAAGTATCTTTTACTCGAAGTTTGATCAAGCCTCGTATCCATATTCAATACGGTGGTAGCGGTTGGGTCTCTTCATCTCACGCGAGTTGGCCTAACTACAGTCGCGTGATTGACGTCCCCTTAGATGTATTCTGCTTTTACGTCAAGTTTTCTGGAGGGGAGCTAAATTGCGCTGAGATTCCAGTCTATACGAGGACAATCATAACTGGAAGTCTCTAAAACGGACTTTGGGGCATGAGAATTTATCATCGCAATTGACACTCGCTTCTTGTCATGTGAGCCCAGGGCATCAGAAATGGTGCGTCGACACCGAGTAACACAAGAACACCGGATGGGAAAAGCCTAGTGGCTATTATGTGCTAGTTGCAGATGAATGTTCCTTTCTTATTCTTAAGATACCCTAATTTGTATTTACTATTACGTGAATTTACTAATTTATCGGATTTGTGCATTTCTAGAACGTGGTGAACCAGAAAGTCGTCCAGAAACATATTTAAGAACTTGTTTGCGAAACTCGTGTGGCGAAAGAAGTGCTCGAAGAGGTCATGCGATTAATCGAGGCTGTACATGAACGCTACTGGCGATGCATACAACCTGACTGTGATACCTATTGTTGTTTGGGATACCAGTCATGGATGACCTAAAGGCTGCTTGAGCGATTAGAAAGCCGGAGGCGGAAGGCTTGTTGCTAAGGAGGATGCCCATCATTGCGGTTATAACGTTACGGCAAATTCGAGACTAGAAAAAGATCAAGCAGATGATTGAAGTTAGGATATACAATGTTCTAAGTAAGCTTTCCTGATGCCGGAACTGGTAAAGAAGTTGGAGTATGTCTTGGATGGATGCTAGCAGTCAAGGTTCCCTGAGAGAAGAAGACGTAACGTTTTCGAATGGTTTCTGTAATATTTCTGCTTTAGCTTTGACGTTTTTTTGGAACTTTGATGTGACTGGGATTAGCAGGTGAATAGTTTGGTTTTTTTCTCTATCAGGCGCAAGCGACTAGATCATTCAATAGCAAGGATAATCATAATTTCTTGAGGTTATGGCATACCCGAGCTATTGAAAAAGGATTCGCCGTCTCGCAAGTGGGTAACTTGAAAATTGGAGTTGGTACCATATAGACGATTCTTTCAAGTATAGTGCAAAAGATTTATTATTATGAGGACAATTAAACCACACGAGTTAGTACTGTAGTTTAAACCATGCTGCAGTGAAAGGTAGCGACAGCGCTTTGTACCAAGCCTCAAATCTATGGTTTGGATCGCTTACAAGCCGGGGGCGTGCCATACGCACAGGCTCCCGCTTTACCATTACTCTGCTTGCAACTTTGCACGAACGCCATGGCAGGCCGGTTTAATCCTTTAAATGTTCGATTGCGGAGACGAATAACGGAGATAATCGGTGATGATGTCTAGTGCAATTGCCACGAACCGGTTGGCCACTTTAATTATCAGATTCATGCCGGAATTAAACCATCTGAGCTGATTAGCCCCCCCTTCGGAATTCTGGAAAGCAAAAACATTGCATCGAGTTCGATTGTCTCTTGCGCAGTGAACCTACGGCTTCGTTTCTCTGCGCATGCATCCTGTCTAGCCTTTCGGCCTCTCTCACGCCGTTCTAAATGGGTATGATGATTAATCTGCCCACTGGCAGGAAGGCTCTAGATCTCTCTGGGCAATTCGACACCACATGCAAAGACCCACTCTCGCGCAGTTACACAACCCATTCTAGATGGAAGGACTTGGATTTGGTGCATGCACAAAACGTAGCCTAGAAGCTGATTATCAGCTTCTCTTCCCACTCATTGGTCGGATAGTCTTGCCGAAGTGAAACATGGATTTGCTGGGGTTTGGCTTCCGTCGCATTTCTTCAAATGAGGTTTTCGGTTCGCCATCGCCAAGCATGCAAGATCGGATTCCCTTGATGGAAGCGGGCGGCGGGGTCAAAATTATATTTCCCACTCAGAAGCAATAAGTACTCGATTAGGGTGAAGACTCGTCGGCTTGCATGCCTAGTCCTTCCTTCTTGGATCAACTCATAGGTAGCATCCAGTCGACGGTGGCTATCCATTTAGCCATGCCGAGACTACCGCGGTTTGCTTCTGTCTTTCTCGGCTTTTGGGCTGCGCAGGCTGCAGCTGTCCTCCTCGTTAATCCCCTTGTCCAAAGAGGCCCACGCTAGTTGCCGCAACATCGTTCCTCTGGCAAGGTTCAGAGGCCTGTACTGTATATCTAGCACTTTTGAATCAGATATCCGAGCTAGGGAATCCAATAAAACACCGAGAATAAAGGGTTTAGTGTATCTAGCCGCTGTATGCACTTCTACTTACTAATACATTCTATAGAAAGATAATGGAATCTCTTAAAGCCTATATTGCGTAGCCAAAGGGATTCGGCGACGTGTTCCAACAATTTTCAGACTTGGGCGATTGATGTCGGCGCTGTCCCTACACATCTCATTGTCAGGCAGCTGGAGCTAAACGAATTCGGCCAGCGGTTTCCAGATGTTTCGCTTAACTAGACAGCCACGAAGAATATTTAGCCTCGGGAAACGGCAGTGGTTCTATTTCGTGGAAAGTCGAGTAGCTGTATATTCGTAGAAGTGTAGTTTGGGCATTTTAATTGCCAAATGCGCGAGCTAGTCTGTACATGTGTATTCGAGTCCTCCATGATGTCGCATAGAGGCTCAATGCGGAGGTATATATGCCTCTGGGTATTACCAGGAATGCAGGAACTTCGCGGATTGACAAACGAGAGAAAAATGATTGGCGAGTCTATTTCATTCTCAAAGCAGGTTTGCCACATCTGCCATAGTTTTCAAATTGGTTATCAATCATGATGTCTTGTTTCCCGAAACTAGAGACGGCCGTATTCGTAGAAAGCTTCGCCAAGTGCTTCGATTAAAGTTCAAGATCGGAATACCGGCATTTATGGGCTTCTACAGGCTAGTTCGCTTCCCGAAAACGCTAATAAGAGCGAGCAGGTGATTCGGGAGGGAACACAACATCTACACAAATGGATGGTATGTTGTTGTTTGTAGACATCTAGACTTGAAAGAAGACCTTGCATTGCATTTATTTTACTCGAGCCATTGAAACAAAGTACAATTGTATTGAGAAGGAAGAGAAGAAAAAATCGCATGAACAAAAGAGAAAATAAGACTTGTAGTCGGTGGTGCAAATTCAAGGCCACCGTGCAAGCATTGGCAAAAACAGACTAGGCCAGCCCCACAGCCCCACAGCCCCACCATGATCTTTTATGTGAACATATGCGTACCGAAATGGGCTATATATTTCTCGAAAAGAAGCAAAGGGGAATGTCCGCGTGAAAAGAAGATACAGGGATTAATGTGAATAAACAAACAGCCTTAGATTGCAACATTGGAAAAACCAAAGCAACTGTCAAAGAAATCAAACCAGAGAACACCGTTATACGTGAGACTTATGGAATCAGAAATAAGTTTTTATCGCGAATCATTAAGTTTGCCTGAAAAGAGCGGGAATGAGTGAAAAGGAGCGGAACGAAAGACATAACGAAGGGACTATACCAAACAATCGATGCAACAGCAGTTTTTTGACCCCTATAGAACGGTATATAATATAAGAATCAACCCTACATAACCTTTGTGAACTCCAACTGATATTCATAGAAAATGTTTGTATGAAGGAAATAAAGATAAAAGAAAGAAAAAAGTAATAGATATGAAGGAAATCGTAAAACGATACAAGCAACTTGCCAAACCATCTTAATTAAATATCTCTGGCTCTTCCTCTTCGTAAGTACTGAAGCTCGTTGTTGGACTTGTCGCTGCAGATTGAGACCGAGAGATTGGTGGTAGTTCATCGTGAAGTAAACGCCCCGATCCCGACTTGGAGTCTCGTTCAGATTCGCGCCTCGAATTCAACTCTTTCCACTTCTTTTCGCAGGATGTACCTGGAATCTTTTCTTTTCGGCCATACTCGAGCATTTTGCTGGAAACGATTTCCCAGTAATGTTTGTCTATCCACTTTTTGGCATCTTCAAGTAGCTTCTCCTATTGATTGAAAGAAAAAATTTGTATTGGAGGCGTAAAAACCAGGCGGGAATAGCCCAGTTCGAAGCGCACAGAGGAACCTTTGGTTAGCTAGTTGCTCTTATAAGCATCGGGTTTTGTCGCACTGGGTAGCACCGTGTTGGGAGGAATAATTGATGGTGGTGGTTTACATCTTCGGGCGTCCACTGCCTGATTCGCTCTTTGATTCTCTTAAGCCGCATTTGCAAAGCTGGAACGCGATGAGCCCCTCGTCCGTCTTCCTTGAATTTGTTCACGATCTCCTTCCAGGGGAGTTGATCCTCATCTTTAAGCTTCATGAGGTATCTATCATCGTCGGAGAGTTGCCATGGTTGGTTGGCAGAGGACTTTCTCCGCTTGGATGGTTTTTGGATCGGTAGACCGTCTGGGGGAGACCATTGAGGATGGTAGGAATCCATGATATTGTAATCCCGCTTCCTGTAATGTGAGTTAGGCTCCCCAAATGTCTCAGCCAACAGAGCCTGAGGATGACTGGTCGGAACGCCGTCGATATGATGAGCGTGAGGCGTAAAATATGTATTTGGGCCTGTTCCATTGGTAAAAGGTGTAGGGTGAGTTGAAGCCATCCCAGGTAATGTCATTTGATATGCCATAGTGTGAATGCCGTGCTCAAAGTCGTGTTTGTGGTACTGATTGGCAGTGTGGCTGAACATTGCAGGTGGAGCCGATTCAAAATCTGTCTTCAAATCGCCAGGTGGTGGCGCATCTGGGGAGTTTTGTTGGAAAGATATTTGTGGTAGACTGTTTGGTGGGCCTGGGTTGAACAGTCGTCTGCCCTCCGACTTAAGAATGGTTCCTGAATGTGTACGATTCATTGCAGGAGGCGCCAATGTGCTTGGTGCTCCGCTGAAACTTGATGGTAAGCTGGAGGGTTGGTTCTCGGTAATTTGGTTAAGGTCGTTATATTTGAGAATCTGACTCGGAAACTGAATAGAACCATTGGACCCAAGATTCATACTGGGTGTTCTTGGGCTGGAGCCATAAATATTAGAGGAACCTAATGCTGATGCATAATGTGATTTCCTCTGGCTTAGGCCAGGCGAAACATTCGAAGATAGAATGTTCATTGATGGAACTGTCTGGTTTGGCCCTGGACGAAAAGTATTGCCTTTACGGTCCGGCAAGGAAGGAGAAGCGGAAACCCTGGAGCGGTAGGAAGGGTAGGAGTTTTGTTGACTCGCGTCGATGCCGTTTTCTACTGGATAAGGAATAGGGCCCTACAGGAACGGAGAAAATGTGTGGATTAGCTAACTGAAATCATGTACTATTTGAAGTAGTGAAATAGCTGCGTCCGCTATCCGCATATGCATATATGCAGTGATCCGTGGAAGGGATGGCTGTGCCAGTTTCAATTAAACGGACCACCACCACTACAACAATATTCACGCGGAACGGCATGGGAAAACTTGAAGTTCTTCTCGATGAGGGTAAGGGTAGGAACATGGTAGTTACCATGTGATTGGCGTAATAATCAATCATGGTAGATTAATTGAACGCGAGATAGGAGTAGATATAACTGTTATGCAAGATGGATGTTTGCGAAGTGGATTTAAAGTTGTTTAAAGTGTTCGAAGAGACAAGAAGTTGGTGGTGAGAAGCTATATAACTTACCATATCACTATGACCTGTGTGATTGATGGTATACCAGCCGTAGGAACTGTTGTAGTCTGATCGTTCAAAGTTCTCGTCGTGGACAGCGGGGACTGGGCTCCTATTTGAGGGCCAATCGACCGGTGTCCAAGGTATATAACAATGTTCGGTCTTTGGATGTGGCGATGGAGAGCCAGATTGAGGGCGACGGACACTGGTGTGAGCCGCCATCCTGCTTTTGCTTCTTGCTCTTTTGCACAGAGTCTAGATTTAGAAGTTCAAACCAAGGTTGCTTTTGCCCCTGCAGCAGCTGTTCCCTTATTCTTCTTTGAACAAGTTCTAGCTTCGCAGGCGGATCCGACGTCTCGAGCGAGGGTCGCTAAGAGTAAGTTTGAAAGTGGGGAAGGGGCGTTATGTTGGATTGATTATACTTCTGGTCAGAAGAGAGGCAAAAATGTTATGGAAGTGGATGTTGACTTTTGGATAAATGTTAGGTTTGTTAGAATACCTACCTACCAACAAACAAGAAACTAAAGCAAGAATATAATGCGCCTGAGAAACAAAAAGGTGGGAATAGAATATGCAAGGCGAGGGGAAATGCACCCCGAAAAAATAACGTGGACGGTTGGAAGGGGTTAAATAAGCAACTGTTTCTTCCCAACAGTGGGTAGAACCTGAAGTAGATGCACAAGCGCGGTGCCTGCGTTTGGAACGTTTGTTGTGCGGCAGATATAGCTACAAACTCCAATTTATGTCGGAGAGATGTCGTTCCTGGCGGGGGCGTTTTTTAGGTCTGTTGTTGGATGTTTCCATTCAAACAGTCTGTATATACTGTTTTTGTAATTAACTTTGGTTTTTTGGTGGGGGTAGATGTAAGACCGTCATGTACCCAAGCTGCAAGTTCGAGTCAAGTTGAAAAGCGGGAAGCAATAATAGAGTAATAAAGGCGTATGTAGGCTTTAGTGAGTGAAATAGGGTGCTTTTTGCTTTTATCTTTGTAACTTGGATATCGTGGGAAGAAAGAATGGACACTTCTGCTATTTTATATCATCCAACGGTTCAATGCTCGGGGTTTGTTGCCCTTCGTTCTGGATATAGCCCCGGTAAGAATCCAAAAAAAAAAAACCCCCTCTATGGATAAGAAAGACGACTAGGCAAACATTCATGTATACTCCCCGGATCGATCCTGGGCAGCTGAGTCTGCTTTGCATTTGCAGCCACGAGGAAAAGAAAGATACAAATACTATGAGAGTTATGGGGCACAGCTAGCTAAAACGTCTAGCTCCCGGATCAATGTCTCCAGAAGCCATGGCACTGTGCCAGAGCTAGTCGCTATAGTGTGACCGAAGAATAGAATTCGTCCAAGATGTCGCTGTAATAGTGCAAGTATGGGTGTGTGTCGACGAGTGCGACTAATAAATTGCGTCGTTTCTTTCAATCAAAGAACGTCGGCTGCAATCGGTCTGAGAATGGAATTTTTGATGGTGGGGACTGTAAAGGAAGTAACAACGTACAATGCGGTGCTTGTGTCAGAAGATTGGGAGCTAGTCTATGATCTCGCAAGTCCCATTGAAAGGATCTACGATCATGTCATCCCATTTTGAATCGAATAAAAGAAAAAAAAGGTGTGCTACAGAAGCAAATTTGCAGGTTGAGAGCCAAGTCACAGGTACTTTAGGTGCAGCAGCTAGTGTGCACCCGGAACCATACCTTTAAGGCGCAGGCTACTACCGTTCCTTGCAGTGGGCTCACAGGCATACTTCTCGTTCCGTCCAGGTCATAAATAAATGCACATGTTTTGTTGGGAGGAAATCCTGACATGATCATTGAACCTGGCTTCTTGATATGAAACCTGCATTGGAAAGAACATACCCTCTCCAGGACGGCCGATGCAATTCGCACGTTCTCGCAATGAATGCACGGCCAGGGGTGCAAGGGCCAGAATGGGACAGGCAGTTTCTTTCCCAGCTACATGAATGCGTGCCGCAGACAGCTGATTTGGGCTTACAATTGCCATACAAAATGATATATGCGTAGGAGAGCTCGAGCTCGATGATTCTCAATTGATCAAAGGCCCACGACCCACCTCTGGGCATGCTGCACCAACTTTGTCTAGCTCCACTTAGTTGACCACTTCCTTCGACCCCGTATTTCTCGGTGGCAGCAAAACCGGGCAAAATATTTCTTATTCTATTAGGACCCAGGAAGTACCTTACACGATGGTGGTGGGCCAAGTAGAGGAGCAAGCCGGACAGGGGAACGTGCACGCCGGAAATGCACCACTTTTGCTCGTCTCCAAATTTCGAAAGCTGCAAGACATCAATCTCCAAACACAACACCAAATGTCGACATTTCCGTTTTTTGGTTTCGAATTTAAAGTATTTTGAGCGCGGGCAAATCCCGTTTACTTTGAGGGAGTCTCCTCGAACCCACGTTTCATTTGGCCTCATTTCTTAATTTACCTTGCGGGAGAATCACTTTTTAACTCGCAATGGCCTAACCGTAAAGCATGACCTCTTCTTTTTTTTTTTTTTTGGGTCAAAACGTCACCGTTGGTACAGAGATGCATATGCAGTTCGTTTAGCTGGAAGGTATTATGAAAATGGAGGCGTATCAACCGCAACATCCCTCACTGGGGCTGATGCACTGGCGTTACGCTAGCAGTGACCTTGTCAGGGAACCTAAGTTTTAAATTATAAAATACGATACTAGATTGCTCCTTTCCCAAGCATTTCTAAGAATTTTGTTTTTCCTATGATTGCTTTTTTTTGCGTACTGTGATCTGGTGTTTGTGGTCAACCTGAAAATTCCGATCGGGATGGGTGATGCGGGTACTTGAGGCCCAGAAGCCGGAGAATGCCAGCCTAATGTTTGCTTGAGAGGAAGCTCATAATGGGAAGCAAGCCGTACATACGTGACCGAAGCAAGCTAGCCTATTTTAAGGGTTCCGAATATCCTGTGCTTTGGTAGCCTTGATTGAAGGCTTTTGGCGGGGTTCAAGCTCTAATTAGCTAATTGAGCTCGGGATAACGGCCTAGTCGAAGGTTCCACACATTCAAACGAACAGTGAAATCTGGAATCTAAACTTTTGGAATCTGTCGTTTCAAATTCGAGTAGGTCCCAGGAATTTTCGAGAGCCTTTTCTTCATCTTTAGGTCAACCAGGACATCGAGTCTTGAGCAACATATGTTTTATCAACGAGCGGCTTAACTGCCTTTGTCCACGCAATGTTTTCCATTTGATATTTTGCTCGTGTGCGCATGCGAGATGAGTTGAACATCAAAGACAAGTAACTAATTTGCCAAGGCGCTATCGGGTCTAGAACACCTTCCTACAAACGCGATCATTCTTTCTGCTGTAGGCCGCGACGGGATTGGAGCGACAATACGGCCTCAAATCCATTGACTAAATACCCAGATCGAAATATTGCCGTCGCAATGAAAGGATTCGCCTGGGCGGGACGGTTGCGCACTTACCTGTAGCTGTCGGAAAACAAGAACCAAATGTATGTACTTTACCAGGCTCATCTATCCTCATTGGTTCGTTTGTTGAGATTAGCTCACCAATGGTGCCTTTAAAGACTGGTAAGTTACTGAACTAGGTTGAGTAGCGGGGGGAAAAAAAGTAAAATAAAAAGTCGGTCTGTGTGTTTGACCGTTTGAAATCGTTCTAGCGTCTTCCACTAGATTGTGGGTGGCACCTTGATCATCAAGCCTTTGTATTCAGTTATGAAGCGATGTGGTACAGAGGGTCCAAGTGGTTGAGTTGTGCGCGTGTGCATGCCTCCTGTTCAACAGATGGCAGAAGGGTATGGATGTCCAATATAGTACTATTCACGACGGTCCTGTTCATGCGATATTTATTGCCTCATAGAATCACCTTTTTTTGGTCGTTAGGTCAGAGCGGTAGGCTTTGGAGCTCAAGGCGGGGCCAAGCGGTCGAATGGGACCTCAATAGAGGCGCTCTCCGGTAGTAGCTGAGATTCGATATTTGAATATTTATATGATTGGATCGTCGCCAACCTCATACTGTTTTATCGTGTCTGTACCCGCAGTCGGTAAACTTACTCTCGCAGATTTGCAAAGCCCGCGAGCAGTTTTTATCGTCTGTGTATCCATGAAATCCCTTGAAGGATCTAGAACCCCTCGATCGGTTATTTAAATTTTGGTCAATTGGTTCGCGAATTCGCGAGCTAGCGCTATAGCAAGGAGTGCTACCTCCGCCACATTCAGTTCTTCAAAGCTTTGGAAATTCAGTCTATCAAATCCTTCCAATAAGAGAGTGTATCGGTCATTGGAACGGGCTTTGAAATTGGTTTTAGGGCGACTCTGCAATGCAATGCACGTTAGCTTGTCGCATGTCGATTCCCTGGTTCAAGGGGGGAGGTATTTCGAAATTTCGTGTAACGGCGCTAAAAAATTTGGATCATAGATTCAAATGCATTTAAATGAGATAGGTTCGAAAAGCATGAAGCCTGTCCTCGTATCACATCGTGCACGATTTTTGCCATTTCTTTTGCAACTGGGTGCAAATTTCTTTTGCGCACAGATGAACTGTGTCGCGTCGGATATTTCTCCAATTTCATTAAGCGGGCGAGGTCGATGTTACTCTTGACATCTCACTCGATCTGTTTATCCTCCTGGGATTAGATTAAATGAAGCTTTATTGGGGTCTAAAACCAAAAGGTCGGATTCATTGAATTGCTGCAAACCTTGTTATTTTGGTTAATATTATATCAATTCGGACCAAGTACTACTTAGGCCTCAGATGCAGATGAACACCATGGGCGCATGAGCTTTCACGGGAAACAGCTTGCTCTCCAGTTACACGTGACGTTGGGCAACTCCCATATTCGTCGAATGGAATGTGGGCTGAACTAGAATTCCTCAGCTCCGCGATCTGAATCAAGATATTTGGAGCACGTATGCGCATAAGACTTACTTGATGTCTGACATCAAATTTGACTGAAACAGCCATTTATATTCCTTCTTCAAATACTGGGATCGACATTGAATCTGCCTGCACACCGATAGTCGCCGAACCATGGTTCAGCGATGCGTCTTCAAATTCCTGCTTTCGTCACGGTGTGTCTTGGGCTAGGATGGCCTGCGACCTAAGGGTTTATCCCGCGTTTTGCAATTTCTTTTTCTAACGACAATGAATGTGGCAGCCACTTTGCCGCAGTTTTTCTTTGAATCTAGCATAGCAACATTGTCTATTGTTTTATCGTATGTCTATAGTACTTGGATAGGGAAAGGTAAAAGAAAGTCTACACTCAAATATACGTGTGTGCACATGTGGTAAGCCATAAACATTCTGGACTGGTTAATGCAGCAGCGTATGAACTGGTGCATCGAGTTTGTCCCGTCCTTTCAGAAAGCCAAGCTCAAGTATGAAAAGAAACCCTAGAAGGTCGCCTGCTAACTGCCTCACCAAAGAGCCAGCAGCAGCGGCCGATCCACCTGATGGTGAACAAGAAGTTTCTATTAGCATTTTCTGATCTAAGGAAGATAATAAACTGTAGGCCGGGGGGTAGTTGCATCCAACGTACCAGTTGCGATTATGTCATCTACAACCAAGACCTTTTGTCCTGGCTTGATCCCGTCCTTTTGCATCTCAAACCAGTCTTCTCCATATTCCTTTACATATTTTTCACTGACGCATTCACCGGGCATCTTGCCCCTCTTGCGAACAGGAACAAACCCGGCTTCCAGCTTCAGAGCCAGCGAGGGACCGAACAGGAACCCGCGGGCATCAAGACCGACAATGACATCGGGTTTTGTTGGAAAGGCATCGATGACTTGGAGAACTAGAGCATCGATAAGTTTAGTGTGTAATTCGAAGGACGAGAATAGAGGAAGGATGTCTTCGAAGACTATGCCAGGTTGCGGGAAATCGGGATATTGCTTGAGCGCGAGTCGCAGTTCGTCGTGTAACTTGTGCAGCTTTTGTGATACGTCGGCGGATGCCATTTTCGGCTTTTCCCAGGCTACTGGGTCTCCAACCAACAGCAGGATATCGGTATGATGCCCTGCAGAGTCCTCTATGAGATACCTTGTCGGCTGATGTTTCCCAAGTTCTGCTGCCTCGATCAGAGGACGAAGACGATAACGAAAGATGGTAAGAGATCAAGAGAGGGTATATTAAAGATATATTCCTTCTTTTGTGGAGGGTAATTAGGGGATATCAATCAAGGGATTACGCTAACAGGCAGGTGTCAGAAAAGTCGTTGAGCAAGGAAAATCTGCTATCCAATGTTCTTGAGCGAATTTAAGCACGGCTTGCCAGAACCAGAGTACGGCGGATTAGCGAGCTCGTTTTGGGTATTTCCTTCTGGCCGCCAGTCCCCATCAAGGTAAGCTCGGTCTAGCTACCTGGCTAAACTACCTAGGTAATCATCTCAGTTGGTGGATCCGATCGGTAAAAAAGGGATATCAAACTTTTGCGAAATCAGTTGAGATTGACGTTAGCCACAATGTACCCCTCCTTACTAGCCACAGTCACTCACAGCCACATCCACTTCTCAGAATACAGATACAGTGTTATGAGTAAGGGAGGGGGAGCGGTGATTGGATGGAGGAAGAAGCAGAGGGGGGAGAGATTAGGTCCAGTTAATTCAATATAGCATGCTCTTATTGCGGACATATAGGATAGTCTGGTGGGCTGCAATGTAGCTGTCGCTGTGATTCATCCTTCGAATTCCACTTTTCTGTGCCCCGCAGACAACACTCAAAAAAACCGTCGCCAACATCAGCCCATCGCATATCACATCTCACTGCCTTGGTAAAACTCTCCATCGACAAAGATATTACCTTTATTACGGTGGACAAAACACCTTTTCGACAGCTTTTCGATTCCCCGAAACAAACTGGAAACTTTCATCCTCCCGACGCGCTCGAAACACCAACATACCTTCGGTACTGCCACAATGGCAGAGCTTCAGACTCAGGTTTTGCAGAAGCTTGATGCTTCGCCTACCGCCACCCTAACATCCGAAGATGACTTCCCTACGACGCCCTTTGCCACATTGAAAGCAGCTCTCGATTCGTTACAGTCCAAGGAGATGATTTCGTATGAAACAAGGGACTCTGAACACATGGTTTTGACAGCCGAAGGAGAACAGATTTTGGCTGAGGGCAGTCACGAAGCAAAGGTCTGGCAGGTGGTTCACCGGCTGGGAGAACTCAGGATTGCCGATCTTGCTGTGAGTTTCTATACACCGTTCGGACACGCCAATGGGCTTTTGCGGGGCTGATACGTTCCATAGAGGCAGAGTGAGTTCGCGAGCGACGCCAACAGTGCCAAAGTTGGTCAGATGCGAGCGTTCAAAGAAGGCTGGATCAAGAAGCATCCAGAAGACAGGACAAAGATAATATCAGGGGTCCGTTGATCCATGTATTAGAGGTAGCTTTCATTCGAAATCTCTAATTAGATTTGTAGGTCGACTCTATCAACGACATCACACAGCGAGATTTGAAAGATATTTCCCAATCTGGAGCTCTCTCCGATGCCGCCACGGTAGCCGATCTCAAGAAGCGCAAGTTAATATCGCCACAGAAAAAAATCGCCTTTACAATCAGCAAAGGAACGAAATTTGCCCTAGAGGTTTTGAAGGAATATACTGATCTGGACTCTGACATGTTGCAAAGGTTGGAGCGGGAAATCCGCGGCCCCTGCCTTATTGTTGGGTGGGACGTGACTGACATGGTGGCCGATGTTGTAGTGGCAAATGGCAGGAGGTGACTTTCAAACCATACAACCTCAAGGCATTAGGGGCTCCCGCTTTGTCTGGGGCCTTACATCCTTGTAAGCTTTGGACCACTGCGTAGTAGCCTGGAAGGCGGTCTATGACTGACATGGCTGAATAGTGGGCAAGGTTCGCCACGAATTCCGTCAGATCTTCTTCGAGATGGGATTCACTGAGATGCCCACGAACCAGTAAGTACCTCACCTTTGAACTTGGTACTCGAAATACTTTGATGGTTCCATTGCTAATTTCAAGGGCCAACGCCTCATAAGATTTGTTGAATCCGGTTTTTGGAATTTCGATGCGCTCTACGTACCCCAGCAACACCCAGCCCGTGATATGCAAGATACTTTCTTCATTTCGGATCCTCCAATGGCCGATATGCCTCGCTCCGAGACTGGGGAGCCTTTAACCGAATATTGGAACAATGTTAAGCAGGTGCATGAGAATGGGAAGTTCGGGTCTCTTGGATACCGCTATCCTTGGCAGGCCGAAGAGTCCCTAAAACTTGTTCTCCGAACTCACACTACCGCAACTTCTACCGCAATGTTGTACAAACTTGCCCAGGATCCGCGTCCGGCACGTTACTTTTCAATTGATCGAGTTTTCAGGAACGAAACAGTTGATGCGACACATTTAGCTGAATTCCACCAGGTTGAAGGTGTTATCGCAGACTTCAATCTAACGCTTGGCGACCTCATTGGTTTCATGAATGAATTCTTTGGGAAAATGGGTGTCAAGCAACTTCGTTTCAAACCAGCCTATAATCCTTACACCGAACCTAGTATGGAGATCTTTAGTTGGCATGAGGGCCTGGGCAAATGGGTTGAGATTGGTAACTCCGGCATGTTCAGGCCGGAAATGCTGGAAAGTATGGGGCTACCAAAGGGGATGAAAGTACACGGTTGGGGGCTGAGTCTAGAACGCCCTACTATGATAAAGTAAGTATATAATGATGGTAACCTGCTTTGCCGCACAAACATTCATACTCGGTCTCTTTACAGCCAAGTTTCTAACAAACTATCGCAATTTACAGGTACGGCGTTTCAAACATCAGAGAACTGCTGGGTCACAAGGTTGATTTGAATTTCATTGAGGGCAACCCCGCAGTCAGACTTGACCAGGATACTTGAAAACTCACTTTTGCGTCACCAGCCGAGAGTTTAGTGTCTAAATACCCCAGCCTTTTAGGTAGCATATCATTATTTTCATTCAGTTGTGATCATAATAGACTTAAAAAAATAGTACCGCATCTTCGACTCGTCCCTTATTAGATTGGTTTGAGGTTTCGGCTCCTTTGAGAGGTAGCCTCCATGAAAGGAATTAAAACTGTATTTGCTATTTGTGCTAGCGATATTTCTGACTACGTCAACCTGTCTGTTCTTTCTTTCCCTTAGAAAGGGGTTGGATAGACGGACCACGAAGAGCAATTCGTTCGCCACTTCTTTTGGAAAGCGACGGTATTAGCCAGGGGTTTTCCCGTTTCAACGATAGACTAGTAACGAGGCGCTGTAGCTAATCACAACGCCGTGGAGCATCATGTATCTTGGTTATAATTACACGAGCAGCCAACCATGCGGAATCAGAGTCTCGTTGATATAGGGTCTAGGGTGGGTCACGCTAGACTTACGAACCCCACGAAAGTGACAGAAGCGGAGACAATTTGCGAAGGGGGCCAGGTTTTGGCCGTGCCCAGCCATTCTCCTATATATCGGTCCTTCGTGGCTGTTTCTTAGTACGGTTTGTCGGTACCCGACGCAGCCGTTTTTATTTATGTGACGTCTACGATGACAACAATAGGTCATATAGCTTGATTTCTTAACCGCTTAGCTAGCCCTCGGCTGATCAAGTGGGGAAAACGGCCTAAAGCCCAAGCTTCTCGACACGATGTGCATCTAGAGAAAACAGACGCTTATTTAGTTTGCTATATCTCATCGTGCAGGCATCGAACGCCAATTCGCAAGGTAAAGAAAGGGTCGCAGGGGGGCGGCCTCGAGAATGCTTTATCTGTTAGTAAGTTAAAAGCGAGTGAAAGCCCCGAGTGACGCTAAGAGCCCTGGCCGAGATATCTGCATTTAGCTCAGGTGTAGTAAGAAAACGTGGACGGCGCACGGTGGGGCGACTAGTGAGATGCATAGATGGCCAAGCTGTTTTCTCGATTGATTCCCGGTATTCAGGACCGGCCGTGTTGCAGGTCCAACATTCCAACAGGATCACTTACCTGGAGCAAGGTGCAATTCAGGCCAGGACATCGTGCATCGCTCCACAGACCTAGACTGGCGCTAGCGCTATTTGAGATTCACAGTAGCGTCTTGGCGGCAAGTGGGTCTATGGATATCAGAATCGACGACAGCTCAACTGGGATGCTTTGGGAAGGGCTGGGCAGCTTGACTTAGTGCATGTCTATCTACCCACCTTTCGCTTCGGTAAAAAGTATCTTGATAGATTTTAATATCCTGACTCGGATGTTGAGGCTTCGGTTGTCTTTCCTACATTTGATATCCGGTGAGATTTCGTTCTTGCACGCGGACTTTCCCGTTTCCGTGAAAAATCATGTCGCAGTTTGATGCGGGCGTTGATTTCTCTCGCCCTATATTTCAGAACCTAGACGATGGTAGCTCGGTGGTCAAGAGGTTTGCTTTTCTGGCTCTGATTACTCGCACATTATTTGGCATCTGCTATTCAAGGTTGGATTACCCCGGCCGAGAAATCTCAAACTCCCGCGTGATTTTCATTTAGATTCATCATCGCGAAACGTCGAAACGAAATACCTACCATGTCAATTTTTGAGGGAAAAAAACGTGCAACGGTTATTATGGTTAGGATGCGGAGCCCTCCGGCCGGTTTCACATTGTTGACATCTCGCGACCGCCAGCCGGCGTCATTGGATTTTTTTTGTTTCTTTCGACGAATTTTTAGCTCCTTTCTCGGAAAATACCGTAATAGGAATTGGGTTATGAATATTTTTGGTGGCATTTAGCTCGGGCCAGATATAACACAACGGTAGGTCGAATTAATATTAGAAATCGAGCTAAACAATAATGTCAACTGGTAAAGGAGTTTTTGTCGGGTCGCATATTACGCGCGGATTCATACAACTATTTCTATCCCGCTAGAAAATTGAACTAGTTTGTAATAGGATAATTTTAGGACACATCCTCCCCAATTTAGCATTTCGCAAAGGCTTCAAGCCACACAGAAGAAGGTCATGCACAACGCCTTTGAGATGCAGTAAAGTTTGGAAGGTTAGAAATACAATGTATATGTTGTTAGTATTCAGGATACTTTCGTTGGTTGTATTATCAACTTTCCAAAAGTTTGTGCATTTTTCGGTCTCTTGCGATGGATTAACGGTAGCAACTAACTACCCGTTGTATATAAAATAATTAAAAATACAAGCATCTTAACATAAAACAACATAAATAACAACAAATCTTTCTGGATCCTTGGCAACCTGATGCATTCTAGTTTCATGCCCAAATTTTCAAAAGTGGAGCGCGTATTCTTGCCTTTGCTACAACCCATGCTTCAGTTGATCATAATTCTTGTAGGCACTCACATGCAGCTGTTTCCCTAGCTCTGAGACTATCAGTCGAGAGATATCAGTTACCCCAGAAGGTAATTTCCCAAGAATCCTCATCCGCTCTGTTGCACACGTTTCTTCCTGATTGAATCGCCTTTAGCTCCAGTGGATCGCACCAACGGCAGTAGGCTGCACATTCGTGGACTTGAATATACGTGAATTTTAAGTATTACTGGCTATAGCTATTTGGCGACGACAGTATAAAGTCCAAAAACCAAGTACATCCTCAGCTGCATATACAACGGCGCCGGTAGAGAATCTACGAGCTATTGATTGCATACCACGTAACTAGAAGTAGAGGGTCGCGGGAGAGGAGTTATCCTAGCTACTGACGGACGGTTCGATTGAAAATAAAGTAGAGATACTATCGTGCTGGCTTTAAGTTGGATGCCTTGAGGGTCTGGGGCCTCCTGGTGGGCTTTGAGCGGAGAATATGTTTCAGGACCCTGACCTTGACTAGGTATACACTACACCTGACTCGCTGACTGAAATCCTGGTTTTTGCCTAGATTTGTAGCCTCGAGACCAGGCACTAGAGGCAGAAGTAGATTGGGGAATATGCAATCGCATCTGTACATGTGCTTGCACGAGGATTTTATGGAAGTGATTTGTGGGGTAGAGTTACATCTGAGTTTTCATAGGCTATTTATTTCTAAAATATCGGCGATACTAACTAAAGGAACCTTGTCGCCCGAGGAGTCAGGACAAACAACTCGATATAAGGGATTAATCGCTCCCCAGTTGCCGTTTACCTGGGCCGGATGACTATTTTTTATTCTAAGTTCCTATCAGCATGAATACATTGGCTGAAGTTAACGTTAGGCACCCTTGAGATATAGTTGCTAAGTTACATGAGTTGTCAGGACATGTTAATTGATGTACAGTTTCAAAATCCGTCTTGAATAGCAACCATGCATGTATAGATACTGAAAAGATCTCAGGACTGACCCTCGTTGAACTATATTTATAAGCTATAGGGACTGCTAGGTATAGAGTGGAGTTAAGTTTAATCTAGCTGGTGTAACGTGTAGAACCCTTTATATATCTAGGTCACTAGAATATTGTAAGTATGTGGTATTGCGTTTGAGTTGCGATTGATGCTAGGTCCCACGACATGGTATACACACTATCTATTTTGGCACTAAGAACAGGCCTCTGCCCATTTTATGTTATATATAGAGAGATGCGTAACCGATTTGTGGGGTATGTTGGAAACAATCATCAGTGCTCAAGATATCTGCAAGCTGGTAATATATCACTTTAAGAGCCCAAGGATCTGTTTCCGAAGTTTTAGCGGGGTCGTAGCGGTTGGGCTTATAAGCGTGTTACTAGATGACCATTAGCACCTCGAGATCATGGACCATGTTCATGATATACAGCAAATTCATACGAGACGAAGTCCGCTATTGTTTGATCTGCGAGTTAGAAGCACGAGATTGGGCCTGGATGACTCTTAAGGGGTGTGTCAGCTCCCAGTTAGGTGTTAGATATATCCTTTTTGGTTGCCTTGCATTTTAAAATATATGATGCGGTTTTTATATCTACCAGGAAGGATTTTGCACACGATCTCGTAGGATACTTAGATCTTAGAGATATGGAGATGTATATTGTTGCAGCATTCTTGGGACAATCCTAGTAATTAGTTCTCTAGAAACAGCCGCAGATTTGCGGGAATGTGATCAACTTGTACGCTGGCACCGACAGTAAACTCATAGCGCTTCTGTATGGCTGGTTGATTGGTGCACGAACATTGAAGGTCTGCTTAAGGGGTACCTGGGGCCTCAGGATATAGAAGCTCCCAGTTATCAGGGCCTCCATCTGCATGGCTATGATAAATGTGCCATTTCGATTGCTGAAAGGTATTCGAGGGCGTCGGAGGTCTGGGAATTTAACTACCACTCAACACTACTTTCGGCACTAGTCACGCTCTGGAAGATACCCTTAGAATTATAACTTCTATTAATCAGCGTATCAAGTAGTAGCTTTGAGCTGAGATTCTACTTGTCATCGAACACCTCACAAACCATCGCATGGGTCCTTACTAACACTATTTATTTATCACCTGCTTTAGCAGTCTTATATATTGAACAAACCTCCTAAAGTTCCATCAGAATCCCCAGGATAAAGATAGCGACGATGCCTGATGAAGGACAATCCAAACTCGGCTCTGCGCCCATTCTGAGACAGATAACGGTCAATACCTTAGAGAAAGACCCCCTCTCATCAGTATCCATTGTTGATGACCATTATCTGCCTTCTCGCTCTCTCAGCATTTTTGGCGGCCAAATTATCGGACAGGCAATTCTAGCAGCTTATGCAACCGTGGAGGATAGATTGGACATTCACGCTTTCCATGGCAACTTTATTGACCGAAGTATAACCCTGCCCGATACCACTCAGAAAGAAAGAGGAGAGATAGGAATTGAAGGTAGCAAGTGCTGATAAGAGCTGCTCTCCTCAGCTGATCCTTCCCAGCCGGTCGTTTACAAGACCTCGCCAATGCGAACTGGGAAGACTGTTGCAAACCGCTTAGTCCACGCATTCCAATTTACCCGCCTCGTTTTTGTGGCGACAATATCTTTCCATATGTTCGAAAAGAGTCCTGTTCTGAAGCATAATCGACGTTTGCCTGTAGAATTTCCTAGGATTGAGATGATGATTCCCGTTAAACGAAGCGATTACTATCAAATGATCTTCCAGGACAACAAAAAGGAGAATGATGAGATACTGTTGGCTGCCTTGGAGGTTAAGCATATGATGCCAAGGACTGCCCAGGTATCTGCTGGTGAGTCGCCGTACCGAACGGGATCTCATTTTTCTTTGGTATATTGAGATGGCACAGCTTGCTAACCGGATCCGTGTGCTAGATATCCTTAAACTTAAGAAGCTCTTTCAAAGCACTCCAAATGTCCCTATTAACGGCATTGGTAAGGGCTCCGAAGTTATCGAAAGATCCCTTCGTTCTGGATATTTGGCGAGCCTAACAGCTTGGGCTTCAATGATAGACGCAAAGATAATCCGCCAATATCTTCGTGTTAATGGAGAGCTGCCGGACCATCCCAAGTATCATGCTGCCGCCTTTGGGATGGCTAGTGACGCCTTTTCAAGCCAGCTACCCGCGGTTCTTGTTCCACACCAAGACGTGCGTTAGTCCATCAAGGGTCTCTTGGAAGGGATATTACTGACTGGAGGGCTTAGTTAGCTTGGATCACTTCGCTTGATCACATCATGTACTTCCACAAGCCGTTCGACCCCACAAAATGGTTGGCTGTCGAAAATACGGTTATCGTGGCTGACGGAGGACGAAGCGTCATTGAGATGAAATATTGGAACGGAGATGGTGAACTGGTTGCAACAGTTTTGCAAGAGGTTGGTTTGGTTCCTAGGAGGGAGATGGTAGTTTTGTATTTACATCGAACGGACTAACAATGGCCTTGCAATAGGGAATGTTTCGTGGCAAGCCAAAAGCCAAGCTCTGATATTCAACACGGGGTTCAGACCTATCAACAAATATTGCGGAGGTTTCTTTCTTCTTATGACGTCTATAAATAAATCAAGCCATAGTTGAATTCTTGGCAACAGCGACAAGACTTCTCTTCGATGGTACACCCATGGCAGGTTTCTACCCGCTAGGCGGAATGATATACAAGCATTTCTGCATTATAGCAGAAGTTGGGCAGTGATAGTTGCTACGGTACACTAAGGATAAAACAGCAAACCCAGTATGTAACTGTTTATTCAAGCTAGCTCAGACCAATAATCAAAGCCCGGTTCAAAAACGACATCATGATTAAAATTTGCCATATGAGATCCGTAAAGCCCTTACCTCAACCTCCAGGCGATGAATTGCTGCCTATTTACCAGGGAGATCTCTAGAAGGGGTATTTAAGGTATGTAATCGCTCGTAGTTCGCGAGAGTAGTTTATGAGAGGGGCTTTGATCTAAACCCACAATCCAAAATATCCCTATGCGCAGGGTTCGCGGGATCAACAAAGTAGGGGGCTTAATCGAATCTGAGAAGTACATAAATCCTACCTATATTTGCCGATACGTAACTTTGGACTTCGCAATCTGTCATACCTACTGTACCAGTCGAAGTCTTCAGGTTTCCCGATATATATATCACATATAACGCGAAAGAAACCATACGATATTGGTAACATATTGAATGAATCAAAGATATCCACGTAAGCATATTCAATATTCGGCCGCATGGGATATTCATTATGGGACCCAAGATCTCACACCCAATGATAGACGGCTATATGTAAAAAATGTGATTTTCAATCGTGATACGATATTTGAAGAAAATCACAGATTGATCTCCGCAATAACCTGGTTCCATAGTAAGGGTGGGAGACTCGGGCTTCCTATATGACATAAACGATGAGGCAGCTGGCGTCCTGAAAGGTTATTTGCTGCTGATCCTGGCGTTCTGACAGGGCTCTCGGAACCAGGCCTTCACGAATCGAGCAAGTCGGAGTTTTCGACGGCGTCACCGAAGCACAGACAAAGAACCCAGCCGGTTCCTGAAAATCCATCGTAATGGGATATCTTGACAGTATCTTTCACGATGGGCATCCCAAAGCTTGTATTAATTCTTTATTCTCCCGCGCCTGCCTCTTGTGTTGCCTGCAAGTACAAGTCCGGCCGAATATCAATGCGGTTTAGAGGAAGTGACAGCAACTCATTTCGGCATGCGGTCAAGCCGTCAACAGCATAGCATCTCTCATCGTGATAGGGATGCTCTCAGTTATCATATTATGTAGAAGTTCGGACGTTTCAACCTGTCTCATCCCGTTGACTGCTCGAAGCCGAGAATTAATATGCTCATTTAGAGGCCGAAAGGGCAGAGAACAGATCCGTTATTTAAAGGACCGAATAGACCTTAGGGGTGCTGTGATTCAAGTAAGAAAGGCATTCTCCCACCAATATTCCTATCCGAAATAATCTATCCTTCATTTGCTCTATCTCTCCCAACTTGAAAATATTTTTAAAGTACAACTATCGAAGGTTATTCTCAAGATGCACTTCACTACAATCTCCGTACTGGCTCTGTTTGCCTCCGTGGCCACAGCATTCCCTCATCTCCGTCGCCAGGAGATTCCTACAAATGGAACTGTCGAGGCTCCGACAATTGGCATATCCATGGGATGCACAATCATGGCCAATGCCTGTAAATTCTATATCAAGAGCACTCAGTGCACTGACAAATGGGTCATTGACGTTCACAAGTAGGTGGTTAGCTCTCTTGAGTTCTTGTAATAGAACTAATAGGAGCGAAATTGCGATTAGATGTATTCCAGAGTCCTGCTCGTCACTTCGCGATATGGCGCTGCGACCTTGCCAGTCTCCATCTGATGGTAAAGAGCCGGAAGAGCTACTCGTCTAAGATGTTCCTAGGTTATTACCCTTACACACGAGAGCCACGAAACTTAGATGCTTAAGAGTTTAAGAGGAGCTTTATTATTGGGAAGCATAGGGAGAAATAGATGAGCTGAGGAGATGCTTTGTATACGTTTTCAATTAGACCTGGCTGTGGAACCGGATTTTTGTTAGTAGGACTGCAGTAATAAACTGTGTATATACCGTGGAATACAAACATTGAGATGTTTCCTGAATTAAGCTACTTGCCAGTCTCGTAACCAGACTTGTGGCTACTTGCATCATGGCGACCTCCATGTTGTTGTATGCGTTGTAAGATGTTGTAAAATGCTTTGGGCAATTTCTCGTGGCATCGAAGAAAAAAGGAAAATATACAAACATTAAACGTCAAGCATCACCATTCACTTCTCTCTCTCTCTTTCTCTCAGCAGCCACCTCAATGTCGTTCGCCGTACGATATATCGATAGCATTCGCTGCCGAAATCTCAACTGAAATCATCAGTGCTGCAATGCAGGCCAGCAGACGCGCATGGCTAACTGTACTAACGGTCCAGCCCTCGCGGTCGGTTGTTCGCCCTCCATACGTGACAGCTCTGTACAGAAGGTGCCAGTCAACTGAGAGCGCAAGCGCGACTGCGCCTGCGCCGGTCACTCCTCTGCCTCAAACGGCCCCGAAATCAGCTCCATCCGCTAAGGAAATAGAACCGGAAGACCAGACGGATTCTCATCTGGGGCAGGAAGCATTAGCTTCAACACCGGGCAAATCATTGAAAAAGACAGCCGCCGCTGGGACGAGAGGGCGGAAGCAACGAAAGTTCAGGGTGGCAAACGAGAGAAGAAAATGGCCATTATTTCGCAAATGGGAGGCCCCAGTAGGCGGGCAGACGAAATGGCTTAAACAATATATCGAGGAATCCGGTGTCGAGCCTACCCTGGAACAATGGCGACTCCTCTCAAAGAAGAGCAACATCTATCGACTACCTCTTTCGCGGAAGGAATTTGATGATATCATCGGCGGGGTTGATCTCAAAGGCGTGCCACTTTGGAGTCCTCAGCAGTCAGGAAGGAACCACGAAGCCAAGTTTACAAGAATCGAAGGGCTAGGAGTTCTTCAAAGCAAGCCTTATACTCTGAGCGTTGGAGGTGACGAGCCTCCAAGAATAACGAACCACAAATACACAGACAACGACATATCTTATCCCGCACTTTTCGAAGCCTTTTTGATGCTACAGCCAGAGGATATTATCCGCATAATCCAACACCCGCATACGAAAAACCTGCAAGAAAGATATATTCACAATCTTATCAAACTCGGTCTCGAGGATGGAGATCTCGGAGCTAATTTTGATGGCAGCTTATACGTCGCAAGGAAATCTTATTGGCAGAAGATTCGCGCTACTGGTGTTCCCGACCATTTCCTCAATTATTATCGCGTCCTGCATCAAAGCCGCGAGCTTCTGTTTAATGCTGAAGAGGCAAAAAAGAGGAGAGCGGGGAAAACTAAACAGGATGATCGGGAGTGGAATGCAAATGCAAATCATGGTCATCCTCACTTCAGGAAAGATGCAGCATCTTTGGAATTAGAAAAGAAAAAGATATCTGGAAAGTTCAGAGGCGCCAAAGAGGATAAAACATCTTACCCCAACATGCTGCCTGCACCGGAGCAAGAGCAACCACCCAGGGAATTCGAACACCAAATTGGCACCTCTGATGAACCCGGAATCTCTTTGATTGCTAAAGAAGTCAACAATCCCGACGTTAACCTAGAAAACTTCGCGGATTCAGCGGGACAAGAAGCCTCCGAAACTACCATTTCGCTACCGTCAGAACCGCAAACACAGACTGGCATTGAAACACTTATAGGAGAGCCCGCCCGGCCCGCCATAGAACCCGTCCCTACTCTTTATCCAAAAGATGTAGCTTCTCTCCCTCCGAGCGTTGAGACAATAGCAGTAGCGGAATCTCGCGATACGCTTGACTCCCACAGGCCACCTTCACCTCTCTTATCATTAGAGGATAATGATGTGGCTATTAGTTCCATGGAGGGTAACGTTGAGGGCTTGAACACCCAAATTACCCCGGATACCATTAACCCTCCAGCGCCAACAAAGAGCGAAAATATTGTACAAACCTCAGGCCGGATACAAATTACTACGGGGACACCGGTTCCCCAAAAGAAAGTACGCGTTAAGAAGCCAAAGCATTCGCTAGCATCTGATATAGCGGAATACACTCAATCTCCTAATCGAACCTCCTCGTCGACTTCAAGCCAAGAACCGGCCCCAGAACTTTTCATAGATGATGGTTACGAGTATCTTCGGCAGAGTATGGCGACCAATCAGCCGCAACACGAAACAAAAACGAGCAATGACAACGAAGGAGACGAAGATCAAGAGCTTCCGCCCCCCCAAAGACCCTTCTAGGTTCAGGTACTAGACTTTTAATGTAAATTACCGACTCGTGATGTTTATCATATTTGTACATATTCAACCGTTTCATCAAGTAGCTGTTGAGGATAATAGGGCCCTTAGCACAATTAGCTAGTTTTAGAGCTTAGCTTGTATCTGGGAACTAATACGACTTAGATATAGCATTATACATTCATATCCAAAATAAAAGACAAGATGATCATTACATTGCCGTTCGGTGACTCATTTATTTAGGCAGCGTGTTTTGCCTCAATCTCCTTCTCTGTTAAAACGTCGTCGCTACCAAACGCAGAATTCGAAATTAAACCTAGCTCCGCATATATGGCCTCCAATCTCTGGCGATCTGCCATAGCTGTACCCGCTTCATCACCGAACACCTCGTCCATCTCCTCCAGCGAGAGATTCTTTGTCTCTGGGACAAGGAAGTAAACGAACGCAGCGGCAATGGTACAAACCAGGCCGAAAAAGATAAAGGTACCATATTTGATAGATGCGACCATATCGGGTGTCGCTTGTCCAATCTAGGTTACAGTTAGAATCCTTGATGGATATCAATAAAGGAGGGAATGCTAGGCAACTTACGGCAAAATTGTTAAGCCAATTCGAAGAACCGCCGATTGAAACACCTTTCGCTCGGACACCAAGTGGGAAGACCTCGGAGACAAGAACCCATGCGCCAGGTCCTAAACGCATAGCAAGTTGTTAGTAGGAGCGCTTAATAAGTCCCATAATCTCACGGTATTGTCTAGAACATACCCCAAGAATAACCGAAATGAATCTCGTAAATCCAGACAAAGATCACAGCAACCCAGCCAGCTGCCCGATGATTGGGCCAGTCGTTACCGTAGGATCCGAAAAGCCCAGCGACAATGAAGTGGCTACTAGCCATACCGAGCGCACCAACAATGAGAACCGGTTTTCGGCCAAGCTGATCGATCCAAAGAACGGCAGGGATTGTAGCCAGAAACATGGCAATACCGCCCACACCAGATGCAAGTAGGGAGGTAGTGTTGCCTGTCAACCCTAAGTCCTTGAAAATAAAGGATGCATAGTACAAGATGGCGTTGATACCAGACCATTGCTGGAAGATCATGATCCAGATAGCGACATTTACTCGTTTGAATAAAGACTTGTTCGTGAAGAAACTGAGGTACTCGTGGAAACCGAGTAAAAATCTAGACTTGAAGGTATCGTTCTGGTATTGTGGGAAGCGTGCCTCTGAAGTGCGGACTTCAAACAAATGCTGGGCTTTGACCTCGAGGTATTCGATACGAACTAGTTCATCGGTTTCAGGGCGACGGCGGAGTTTTGCAAGAGTCTCGAGACACTCTTGGTCACGACCTTGCTTCATCAGCCAACGGGGTGACTGCGGCAAAAAGATAATACCAACACCAAGCACAATAGCTGGGACAAGTTGGATACAAATGGGAATTAGCCACGCAGCGTCTGACTGGGTTTCCCCAGTTCCGCCAATAAAATTGGTCCCATAGCCAATCCAGTAGCTAATCATGATACCAAAGGTGATAGCGAGTTGTTGCAAACTAACAAGTGCACCTCTCAACTCTGGTGGGGAAAGTTCAGCATTATAGCTAGAAAGGTTACGTATATTAGTATCGAGCGACAGTGGTAGTATCAGAGCGTGGAAACCTACAGTGGCACCACCATCGACAAAGAACCGACTCCCAGACCAGTGACAAACCGCCCACCGAGGATATAGTCGACATTCTTGGCGCAAGCTTGGACAATAACACCGATACAAAAGACAATCGTGGCCAGGACGCAGGCTTTCTTTCGGCCCAAAGCGTCAGCGAGATAACCATTTAACAAGACACCCACCCAGGCTCCAAGTTCAAGAATGCTAAAACGAATCGAGTATATCTTATTAGGTAATGTAACCTCCTGATAACTTGAATAGATGCACTTACGCAGTCATGAATCCTCTTGCTGTGGGGTTTTTGATCTGCTCGGGATGCACAGTATTGGCAAAAGCAGGCATACTCAAAATCTGACCAAACATTCCTTGATTATCTGGTTGTCAAGATTAATATGCGAGTTCGTATACCGTTTCTAGAAGAGTACTAAAACTTACAGCCATACACTAAGCCTCCCAAGGAGGCGAAGACAGCGATAGCAAAGACATTGCTATTCTGTATCAAGCCTTTGATTCCAGGGGGACCAGAAAATTGGGCTCTTCTCTTTGAGAAGGCCTCAATCTCCTTTCCGTTGCCAACGCCTACCATTTCGGATATCGGATAAAATATACAATATGTGGTATCGCTAAACCAATCTACAAGATTTTCTGCGCCCTGCAGCTTGCGAAAAAAAAAGAGCTATTGCCAAACGACGACCGCTGTGGGTGATCATGGGTGCTTTTATACTCGGGCTGGTTTCCTGTACATTCGTGTTAGTAATAGATGGAGAAAGCCGAAACTCCGGGGAAAAGACGACTCTGGGATCGTGCTACAGCTGGACCCTAGTCTTTTGCCGTGCTATGGCCATTCATCTTTTCTTGTGGTGATTGCAATATTGAAAAGAAACATCGCATGCGTATCTATTGGCCCGCTTTCTCAAAATCTCGGGCGACAATCCGGAACGCGACTGCTTGCATTATAAGTCCATTAGGCTAATATTGATATATTCCTCACCCTGTTTTGACGATCATGGGTTGGAGAAACCACCACGGTCAAGGAATAGGTCTTGGATCAAGTGCTGGTGAATCAAAGAGATATTGGATGCCTGGAGAGACTGGGCCATGGGCGGTTTGTGGTCGGAAGCCCAGCGACATGGAGGGTGCTTGTCAGACGAGACAGCACAAGCGGATGTGGACAAGCAAACGCCACGAGATCTACTCTCCGAATTGGCACTCGGCTCCAAACATACGAGCATTTGACGTGGTGGTTGTTGTGTAGTGGGCCTTTTTGGCTAAACGGCAAATATCAGAAATGGCGGGATTCCCGCGCAAGATTTTTAAAACGGCGTAAGGAAAAATATGGACTGTTTCGTCGCACGGGCGGAATTTGGCTGTCTGCAACCTCGAGGGCAGTGGACCCGGTCGTCATAGGGCCCCGGTCCTCGGCACATTGGATCTTGTTTGCCGAATTACCCACTCCTTTAGAGAATTATATCGCTCGTCTGCTAGAACACAAAATTCGTATCGTCTGCGGTTTTCAACCGGATTAACTTGCAGTAACGATAGTGAATTTACGAGTTCTAAAACTAGTTGACTATCCATGTGGTTTGCCCGGATTTGTTGCGTACATAATACTTGTGATAAATTCATGCGAAATTATCATTAAGATTCTACAAATCTGCAGCGATTATACTCTATAGCATTACACGGGCTATCTCTCTCCCTAGACGAAGTATGGCAAAAAAGCTGCTGATCAAGTTAGTGATTGATAAGCAGTATTACTTCGGTCCCCACTATCAACCAGAAAATAATATATCCGATGCGTAACCACAACCAATGTGAATGTCACATCGACGTTCCATCCGGTTCTTCAGGGTAAGACCAGGCCTTGTGGGTTGAGACCGTTGAGATGAGAATTCTCGGTGGGGTCCGGAACCTCGAATCGGCAAATGCAAAATGCAGGCTCCATGGTGTTTAATGATGCTCACTTGGACTCCCACACTACGACAGAAGAGGCAAAATATTTTCTTCATCATTTAAGAAAATCGGGTTAGTACACGGACTATTGAAGAATGTTGACATCGCATTGTAGACTCTTCCCAGTTTTGGCTACAGGAACGATCTGTTCCACAATCTGCCATATCAAAAATACATCCGTTTTGGCACAAGCACAGCGAGAAAGTTTCAGCATCCGAATGATTATATATGTCAAGACTCCATACGTATTACCAGCCCAAACCAAAAACCATAAGCAAAAAAAACTCCGCGATAGTGAAATTAGAAACGAACGAGATATTCACCACAATATCCAGTTCTCCTGCTCCGCTAAACGGCTCCATATGCCCAGAAATCAAGAAATAGAAATCATGCCAGATTGCACAAAGCAAAACGCAAGTAGTTACGCTACACCCGAATCATGTAAAACCACGATCAACGATGACCTATTGGCGTTTATTGCGTTGGTGAGCCCGAAGGCGGAACATTAATACTGTTCATCCAATTTCGTATTCGTCTCCCTTCACTCCGCCCTGTGCTACTCAGATCCGACGTGTATCCCGGAGGGTCATTACCCCCGCCCCAATCGTTCACACTGTCCGCCAAAATCCAAGAAACATCGAGCCCCATGGGTACAGATGTTATTAGTTCTTGCGTCCCGTATGTAGCAGGAAAATAGGGCTGCCCGAGGCCACCACCACTAGCTATTCCTGTAGGGGGTGTCACAACTGGGCTGTTAAGGCTGGATACAATAGGCACAGCGGTTGGTGTCGTTGGACTAGCGCTGGCAGTCGTGTACTCCATCATGTCTACCGGGGGATAGACCATACCAACATTTGAATCCATGTCTATAGACCCAGAAGTTGCTGCAAGAAGAGTCGCAGATTCGATCCCGGTACTGTCATCAATTCCAGGGGTAGGGATCGGCAACATTGCGGATTCGTCAATTAGTGGCGTTGGGGTAGCTTGATTCGATGGAGGTGATTCAGGCGACGGCCGGGTCGAGCTAGGGAGTTCGAGAAGTCGTTGGTCGCGCATCGGATCGGGGGGGGATAGTATTGAGGATGTTTTTGAGAGTATTATTCTCAGCAGCTGTGGATTGGAAGAGTTTCGAAAATGCAAAAGATCGACAAGACTTTTTAGATAATCGATTGGGGTTGGCGCCCATGAGCTTAATGATATGCGCGACGGCGAAGCTTTAACATTCGGGATGCAAAGGATGACATCAGCAAGGGAATTTGTGATCTCGAAAAGTTTTGATTGCTATACGCCAAACAAGTAAGCATGGTTTAGCAATAAAAACATGTATTTAGTAAAGAACCGTACCATTCCAGGACCGTGAGATTCAATCGCACCACGAGAAATGCTGGAAAGCGTAGAAAGCAATTCCTCAGCAATTTTCAAAGGGAACGAGAGCGTCATTGCTTCGTTATCTTCCTTACCCGATGGCCCAGCGAGAAACCCTTGCTGCATGCTAACTTGCCAGACTAGCGTCCTCATCCAGTGCTTGGTTACTAGCACATCTGCTTTTTGGACTTCATTCGTATGAGTTTTATGAGGGTGAACCTCCCTCAGGTTAGTTTGGAGTTGTTGCAGTCGTTCTAAAGATGGCGCCTCGTCGGTGTTCCGAGAAGTCCAGGCGTCGATGACAGATTTATCAAAGTTTGCGAACAAACTGGCGAGATTCATGAAGCTCGCGAGAAGAGGTTCCTTATCGATATCGGGCGATGGTAGTTTTATCGTCTTGTTCAAAACGAACGGTAGGTCGTGCACGATAGAGTGACCTCTTTATAACGATAAATTAGCATCAGGCTGCCAAATTGGCAGAAAACACGTCTTTAGTTAGAGTGAGCGGACCTTTCTGTCACAAATAATAACCAAAATAACCTTCTCCGCAACTCTGCATCCTCTGGCGATAGACTCAGATATCCACTCTCTCTATCGAGGTTCATTATCTGGACAAAAGTAATCGCTTCTCTTAATGCTAACGAAGAAGCGGACGTCTTCCCAAGGTTTTCGTAGTAGACATGAAAGAAAAGGCTCGTAAGAATGGCGTATATTCCTGGCCGCTCCCGCCATTCAAATAACCTCCGGGCTCGCAGTGCTTCAGCAGCAAAATGTTCGGTGCTCACAATGATTGTTTTAGTGAGCCGAGTTTCAGGGTCAAGATACTGCTGCGTCCATTGAGGGAGTTGCAGTTGGCCCATCACAGCCGAAGCCAATGCTGTCGCGAGCGCATATATTTCAGGATCGTCCGGTCGGGCTTCGAGTTCGATTAGCAAGGGTTCCCATTTTAGAATCGGCCAAACCGGGTACAATCGGTGGTGATATATCTCTAGATAGATACTAAGGACCGATGTTGGGTATTTTGTCGCCGCAGAGAGGCCTTGACCGAGACCGAAGCCATCTTGTTCCGCTTCAAGATATGTGAAACTCGGCTCGAGGCTTGGTATATTGATTCCATTTAGGTATCCTGTTCCGGGGCTCTGGAAACTTCGTATTGGCGATCCCAATGGCGTCTGCTCGGTAGATTCAGGTTCAGTTTCGTCCTCAATTGGACCAGAATTAGCGGGGTTATGCCGAATGTGAGGCCCATCGCCATCAAAATCTCGGGTGTACTCCTCTTGGGTCCGTTTTATGGCCTCGATTGTTCGAGCGGTTGGCTTTCTAGGACCACCTTTCCGGAGCGCTTTGAGGAAGGTACACGGTAGCCCGGCTTTTGAACAAGCCCGACATGGCTGAACGCCTTCACATCGAATCTTTCGGATACTGCAGCCGTCGCATGCACGTTTGGGCATTCTGGGCCGCGAGCGGGCGTAACAGGGTTGGGTGGGTGTTATAGTTTCGAGGCCGAGGTGAGCCTGGCGACGAATTCGCGAACGTCGAACGTCTGCTGCACGGAAAGAGTGATGTCAACTGTGGAGTTCTTGGATGAGTAACAAGCCTATAGGTTTGACCGAGATGTCTCCCGAAGCATCGAGGGGAAGATCGAAAGAGGGCAAGCCAGAGCTAGAGTGACTCGAGGGAGGGGAGAGATTCAAGGCGGATGAGTGGATCATGTCGCATACATACCAACGACGATATCTTTTGGCCGCTAGGAACGTGGACCAAACGGTCTTCTAGATGTTTGTGCCTCGTCTCCGGGGTTCGGGAGTATATATTTGCACGTATCGGCCATCGATATTGAGGGCAGAGAAATTGAATTAATGAATGATGATAGGACGAGGCTATCGTGATCCTGCCGCTTGCCGTAAGCACTCCCGAGACAGATGCAGTGCAGACCTGCGATACTTCCAGGCAAGCCTTTGAGACCCTCGGACCCATCCTCCACCATGACCAGCGAGAGGTATAACGACACCGACTCGAGACCAAAACAGCAGCTAGCAGGGCCCGCTTCAATTCGCCTCAGCTCCTCCTCTGACCTCGTCGTAAAGCATGCAAGCGAGCTGGGGTTCCCAGTCAGTCAAATCATACCATGGCACTATCAGCATTGGCAACACATCAAATCTCGCTTGCCTCTATTACATGCTTAGGTATGTATGCACTTTGAATTTGAAATTTATATTTGCATATGGCGCTACAACTGGCTAGCCCTCACTGTATACATATTAGGCATTAACTAGCTACGAGAATTTTTGTCTTTACTTGGCGTGTCATTGCGCTTATTTAACCATATCTATCAATTACTTGAACATGAATATATGGTACAGAGACTTCAATATTGCAATCTACAGCCACTCCCGTGTTCCGTGGTGGCTAATGAACTTGCCGCTGTCTTGAACCGACAGCCCTTTGAAAACATCAAGCATCATGGTCACGCTTACCTCTGGAGTAATAGGCCCTTCGAAGTCCGGATGGGTCTTTCTAAAGATCTTTGTCAAGGCCTCGTACACTGGAATCATCGCTATAAAGAAAAATCAGTATGAAATGCATGCACTTTAATTCGCAACCGTCATCAATCGATCAATTTAAAATGAACTTACAATCTTCGTTGTTTGTCCGAACCAACCCGGGGCTGATAGAGACAAGTGTCACGCCATCTGCCTTCAACTGAGTAGCATACTTTGCCACTATCATATTTACCGCCGCCTTGGATACACAATATGGCACGTTGTTGGGGAGTTCCCATTGCAAAATCGCATCGACATCCGCGATTCCAGTGCTCAAGACAGCTATCTGCTTGCGGTCACCATTCTTGATCAATGGCAAGAAAGCGTTCGTTGTGTGGACGACAGACATAACATTGGCCTGAATAGACGTATCCAAATCTTCGCTGAATGCTTTAGTCTTTTCGGCATCACCAACCAAGTCTAAAAGGGTAACGCCAGCGCTATCCCCTACTACTAGAGCAGCGTTCTCGATTAAAACATCGAGCTTTCCCCCCGTTGTCTTGGAAATGGTAGCAGCAGCTTCTTCGAGTTGGTCCGGCGAGGTTACGTCACCTTTGAGAATGTGGACGTTATTGTTGGCCTCGGCGATTTTTGTGAGAGTTGGGGAAGAAGTGACGGTACGGACTAGGGCGAAGACGATATTTGAAGGGTCCCGGGAGAGCTTTTCGACAAAGGCGAGCTAGTTGTAGGATAAACTATTAGCGAATGGCCGCTTGGTATGATTCCGATTCTAGTTCTTCAACTTACTCCAATTCCTCGAGATGCACCAGTAACTGCGTAGGAGGTCATGTTGTAATAAAAAGGTGAAGGCTATGAACTTTGTAGATATACTTGAAAAGTATGGTAAGATTTGAGACGCAATTGTTTAGTTGGTTGTATAATTGTGCCACTGATGTCTATGAGCCAATATTCTGGCAAAACCGAGCTCTTTTATACTTCAATTTCACGATATTTGGCCCATCTGCTCCGCGACTCCTTTGGTTGGGACCGTAGTTCAAAGCACCGTCGCCGAAAGGAAGAAAATTGGTTACCGTGTTCCGCGATCTTCCTGATTAGAACGCGTATTGCATTGAAATTAATAAGCACTATTGTTCTTTCAGCAGTACACTATTTTACCCCTTTAGATGCCGGATATTCTGAAAGCCGAGTATGTACGTACCTAGGGGCGCGGACATAGAAAGGACACTACTCTTTCTAGGGAGAAATGTATAACTCTAACTAAGGTTGTATATTAGTACACTAGAGTTTATTATAGTATACCGGGCCGCGGGTTTGAACTTTCGCTCCGGGTTCTATTACTAACCTCCTGTGTCTGTTTTGAACCCCAAAGGCCTTGGAAAAAAACTCCAATTGACACTAGTAATGTACTCTGTGCATTGGTAATCCTAAAGATGCTTTCACTCCGAACGCACGTCGCGTCAGCTGCTGGATTATTCATCTGCCCGCTTTTTACTCTCGGAATTAAGGCAGCCTTTTTGAGACTGGCACTTTCCGTGCATCTCATATCAACTCTAACCTCGATACCAAGTGCCAGAGAGCTCGAGAGCTCAGCTAGTCACATGTATCGGCCGGCTCTTGTCGTTCACCTTGTGGTATCAGGACAACACATCCTGTCACTAACAAGAGTTAGCAGCTAGTTCTTCCAGCGGATCAAGCTCGATACACGCAAACGATTGAGTACCAAACTTCCCATATGCCTCAGTGTTACCACTTACACCTCAAATACCTTTTGCTCCATGAATAGGAGCTCGCTTCTGCAGTTTTACAACGACAATCGTAGCAGAGTTTTTAATTCTACAGTTACTCAAGCCTTGAGACTTGGTTTGACTCGTGCTAAATACTAGCAGGTGCCAATTAGGCTTAGTCTCATACTTACTCTTATGACAAACTGATGTGAATTATTCGCAGGATACGGCTCGCACTTCTTTCAGTTGTCCATAGACCTTTAATTTCAATTTGGCTTTGGTACAACTACAATTACAATTCCAACAACGGTATTACCCCTGATGAGTGTCGAATAGGTCATAAGACGAGACTATCAACCAACTCCTCTTTATCGTGCGCAAGTCTTAACTTCTGCTTTATTTACCATTTCAATTTACAGCCAAAAACTAGCTACTACCGAGACACGCCAGACTCGAGACCTGAATTTATTAGGACAGCCTCGGATTCGAATATTCTGAGTTGCTTCTCAGCTCCATATTACTAGCTAGCACGATAGATATGCCACCCATATATACCAAAGCGATGACACCGATATGGTATAAGTGTCTTTACTGCACGACCTCGATATCAAATCACGAAAATTCATTCTTTCCTGGTAAATGACAATATGATCAGCTCACAAACATATATATCTGCAAATTTCATATCACTATTATTTCTCATTCAATCAGTACATGGCCGTAGAATTGAAAAGGTTGCCAACCAACTCTTTCGGTTTATAAGATACGGTAAAGATTAAAAACAAAATTTATATTTATGTTCTTATTATATCGATTGGGCAACATTTGATTTGATGCCTAGTCGCTGTAGTTTTTAGATACGATGAAAATTAGAGAAATTTTTTGGCTAGCATCGCGAGCTAGATTCTGTGGAGTTGGCGCTTATTTCTTCCCTGGAACCCTCGCTGCAGATTTCTATGAGACGTCTGAAAGTTTGTAGCGTCGCGCTATTAATATTGTTGAGCCATGTAGGATCCTTGCTCCCCTCCATGAGAATATCTTGTTTCAACATCCAGGGGAAAGAGCGGATGGTCACTCCAGGGTAGAACTCGGAGACTAGATAAATCTCATATTTTCGGGCGCAGATCATCTGGTAACCGAACCATTATCGGTGACTTGAATGGTATGTACGATCTATCCTGGGTCAATCGGGGCATAGATGTGTACTATATAAGGATAAATGAATGTATAGACAAACTGCCGGGCCGATAACTGCGCACATGAGAATCACCAAGCTCGACCCGAGACATCCTCCCACTCTACTTGATCAATTGATGATCTCAAAGTTTGTTCTGAAGATTGAGAAGAGACTACACTAATTTCGCGAGAATTAATAGTATAAAATAAGCCATTAGAAGCGCGGGATTTGGCGAATGGTCACGATCACGATGACGTCTTCTTAATCATGCATTCCAGCTATAAGGTAGTCCAGAGGTACAATAGACCCATTATAACATTGTAGTTGTCAAATGGCCAAAAGGGCTACTAAATCTATTTAACCCTCGAGCCCGAACGTTCGGGATGAATTAACCAAGATTTTAAGGCTTTCATGGGTGGTTCTGAGGAGTCGAGTCCAAAAGTGGCGCCAACGTCGTCACCAACACTATAGGCAAAAAAAATCAGGAAGCAAACCAAGAAGGGTGTCTAGATTGGTTTGCATAGGCAAAGCGGCTAATCTGACCCTATAAGCCCTAAAAATGCTACTACTACTGCTATTATTGCTACGCAGCTCTAGAAAGACGTAAAAAACCCTTGATCTAGACTTCGGCGACAACTTTGTAGATTTTGGAATGAGAGACTCTATACCAATTCAGGGCCAACCAAAAAATAGTTTAAAGATCGTACCAATGATCCGAGTATTGATACCAAGCAGTATCCAAATCTCTCCCTCAGCCAAGTATCAGCGTGGAAAGTGCATGCAATACAAGGTGATTAAAGCGCAACCGAAAACTTTTTCGCGTGAAGCTCGATCTAGGAGTTACTGGGTATTTGAGATATTTTAAATTATTTGAAGATAAGCTTATACCTATATTTCCTATCTTTGCAAGAGTATTCCAGTATTCTCTTTGTCGTCGGCTTTGAACTAAAGCTGGATATCCTTCCTGGTTTAAGCTCGAGCGATAGTCTCATGATCTCAATCATCTGGGCCCTACCAAAAATTTACCCAATTCTACGACGTTGAGTTCCATGGACTAGAGCAAGCGCAGCATCAATGGATTCTATATTGAATTCAAGGCGATCTTTGAGAATATGAACCGTGAAGATAGATTTTGAGAATACGATGGGTTTCAGCGTCATGTTCATGTTTGCACTCAATATCGCAGTCTAGAGCTCTTGGAGGTACAGCAGAAATAGGGACATATAATGGGCTTGAGTCGTCTGTGACAGGTAAGATGTTTCTTGGAATTGGTCTAACTTTATATCGCAAAAGTAGCCCGTGGGCTAAAGTGGGGATCAAAACTTTAAGCTACACTAACTCGGGAATCTGATCTATTTATAGAACGAAGCGTATTGAAGCGGTGGTTCTTGTTATCTAGCAGTCTTTTGGAGTTTAGTTAGAAACCCGTTTTTATAATGCTAGAACGAGCAATATTCTGCAAATCTTGCACACCCTTATTGGAAATATCGCTTTAGATTCAAATCTACTAAACTTGTACTGTGATAATGGTTCCGGCGGAGCTTAGAATAGATTAAGCAAAGTAGCCGCTTCAGAAAGGTTGAAAACACTAATCACCTCCAGATTGGTATAAGACCACCAAACCCCAAGCCGAAAACGAAATATTGGAAGAACCCTTGTCAAAAGTTGAATTATTCGATGCCAAAAGCTTCCAGTTTCGGCTTTCTGAAACCCCAACTTCTTTTTTCGATCTTTCTATACGCTTCAAACTCCAATTGACCACAATAATTGCTTCCTCCTCACCATAAAATCGCCGATATGCGAGGATCTGGTTGTCATCCAAAGTACTTTGGAGTAACTCGAAGCCACCGTAGATAAATAAATCAACGTATTCCTTTCTCAAAGTGAGAACTTTCTGCCAGAATGAAAATGGCGATTCCGGATCATCCACCTGCCGAGCAGCATTGATAACTTCATAGCTCGGGTTCACTCTCATCCATGGTTTTGCAGTTTTACCAGGCTCCATGAATCCCGCATGGAGCGAGTTTGACCATTGCATTGGGGTTCTACTGTTGTCTCTACCTTTTTTCTGGTACTCTTTTCGATATTCCGCAAGTTTTTCAGGGTTATCTCGATAGCGGGTCGAGACTTCCTTCCAATGATTAAGGCACTCAATGTCCTTGTATTCACTCATATCCCATTCCTTTGGAACATTGACCATGCCCAACTCTTGACCTTGATATATGTACGGAGTCCCAGCCTGAAAGCCGAGATATGCTGCTAACATCTTTGCAGATGGGACTCTGTGTTCTGGGGCATCAGAGCACCAGCGGGAAACCGTACGGGATTGGTCATGGTTCTCGAGATAAAGGGCGTTCCAACCCGAGTTTTCATACATGAACTTCTGCCATTTATTCGTAATTTCTTTAAAATTTCTAAGCGAGAAGTCTCTGTGAGAGAATTTACCTTCAGAGTTGTAGTCAATCTCAACCCTAGTAAAGCAAAGGAATGTTAGCGTATGAACTTATTCAGTTGATTGTTTGCCAACCCTTTACTCACAATTCAAAATGAAATATCATATTTAATTCTTCTCTTTCAAAGCCTACCCCCTTAAGAATTTCATTTGGGTCCTTAATTCCAGGCATTTCTCCCACGCTTAGGGCATCGTACTGTTTTAGAATGGATCCAAGCCCTTTTAAAAATTCGTGGAGCCTGGGACCATTTGCAAAATGCTCAGTTCCATCTTGATAGGGAGCTTTGGGATCCTTGACGGTAGCGTCCGGGTACCCAGGGGCCTTCGATATAAAATTTATAACGTCCATTCTAAAGCCATCGACCCCAAGGTCGAGCCAAAAACGCATAATATCGTGAACGGCATCAACAACTTTAGGATTCTCCCAATTTAGGTCAGGCTGCTCCTTAGCGAATATATGGAGATAGTATTCTTGTGTAGTTTCATCCCATTCCCAAGCGGAGCCACCAAAATATGAAAGCCAGTTATTCGGAGGGACACGTTTACCGTTTACGAGTTTTCCAGGATGCCAATGATACCAGCTGCGATACGGAGATGTTTTCGACAATCGGGATTGTTTGAACCACTCATGCTAGATATTATTGCTAAGATTAGCAAATATTCTAGAAAATAGGACTGTCCGGTCCACCATAGTTCACCTGATCCGAGCAATGATTGACAACTAAATCCATTACAAGCTTCATTCCTCTTTCGTGTAGTTCTTCAACAAGATTCCGAACATCTTTAAGAGTGCCGTATTGCGGATCTATGTCCCGGTAATCGGAAATATCATATCCCATATCCACTTTGGGGGACTTGTAGATTGGGCAGAGCCAAACAACATTTGTGCCGAGTTTGTGGATATAGTCGACCTTGGATATGATCCCTGGGATATCGCCGATACCATCGCCATTGGAATCTTTGAAGGAAGAAGGATAAATCTGATAGACGGAAGCTTCCTTCCACCAAGCTCTGTTGTCTGGCGGGGATGTAGTCTTGTGACTGTTGCCTAGGCGCCCGGCAGGGAGAGCGCGCTTGCCATTAGTGTGAATTGACTCCTCGGCGATAATTGCCGGCGATGCCGTTGCCATTTTCGAAATTTTATTGAAGATTGCTTTGGTGCTTTTGTGGTGCTTTAGCGATGCCTTGGTGACACTTTGGCGACGCGTTGGCGATACTTAAATATATGTTAGAATGCTTGGGTAGTATAGTCATATCAGAGTGAAAGGTTAATTCTGTAGATAGGCCACGTTATCAGAGCAGCGGTATTTTCCCACTGAGGCTAAATAGGTCGTATTATATCTCCTCCGCCCGGGGAAACATTGGCCTACATTCTGAACTCCACGATAATTTGCGAATATGTAATGGTAGATCCGTGATTTGGACATGGTTTTTTCCCGGGCTGGATGCCGAGAAACGAGCCGAAAGACAATCCGACGGCTTCACATTTGCGAAGAGATGTCGACTGCAGAACTTAAAAGAATCTGGAGAAGGGGCAAGTTGAAATCGGCTAGCGCTAGCGGCATCGCATGCAAATGCGGAGGATCACGAGGTTGCTCTTCAGGCTCGGTTATGCAAGTTTCAATCCGAGTATTCGCCCAGGGTCCATAGTCCATCTCCAGCTCTAAGCTTTGTCTTAGTCATTGAGAACCTGCTTAAGTAAACATTCGGGGTCGAGGCTTTAGGGAGCGATAGAGAGCCGGATCGGAGCCCGCCGGTCTGGCTCCACCAATCTACGCAATCTGGGCAAACGAGCACGACTGCCTCGGCTGGATTGCGCTTCGTCATGGGCTGGCCACCGCATTTGGAGGCATTGGAGGCATTTAAACCCGCGACTGCCTCTTCGCGTGGGAACCATCTCTATCGCGAGAATCAGTCCACGAACTAAAGCGTCTCCTCCAAATATACACATACCCACCATCAACATGAGCGAATCCTCCTCCATCTTAAAAGTTGGCGACGAGTTCCCAAGTGATGTTGTCTTCTCGTAGGCCAACTCTTCTCTTATTCCTTGGAGGGCATTGCATGCAATCGCAGGGATTTGATGGAGAAAGGCTCACATCCTGGTCCCCCTAGATATGTCCCCTACACCGAAGAGAAGTCCGACATTACGGCCTGCGGCGTCCCGGTTAACTATAATGCTGGCAAAGGTAATTTTAAATTATTCAGATAATCTATCTGAAGAGACAACCAGGCACAGCTGACGTATACCCATGGGGTTATCTGCGTAGAATTCGCTGGCAAAAAAGTAGTCTTATTCGCCGTCCCTGGCGCCTTCACCCCCGGCTGCTCTGCTCGACACCTTCCAGGTTACATTGAGAACCTACAGGCACTTAAATCTAAAGGTGTCGATATAATCATTGTCATCGCCTTTAACGACGCTTGGGTTATGAGTGCCTGGGCCAAAGCCAACGGTGTCAAGAACGATGAGATTATATTCGCCTCGGATGTAGGACTCAACTTCAGCCAGCGCCTTGGATGGACCAATAACGAGAGAGCAGCGAGATATGCACTGATTATCAACGACGGCAAGATCGTATATGCGGAGAGGGATACCAAGCCAGGCGTTGTTAGCGTAAGCGGTGCAGAAGCAGTTTTAGCCAAACTATGATTACCATTATATTCGTTTCGGACATCTATATCTAAGATACCTTGATAGAGCACAGATCCCCTATTCGGCCTATGTGTTTAAGGTGAATTTTCTTTCTTTTTTCTTTCTTTTTTCTTTGCTTCTAAGGAAATAGACTGATTACGCGGTATTTGTTGCGTTTCCTTATGCTTTCTCGAAGCTAGTATTGTAGCTACACAAAACACTTAGTTTACCATCTACGGCTGATAATTTGATGGGCAGCCTCATAAACAACTTGAAGAGTAAGAAGAGAGCTTAGCAGAGAACAGATGTACAAGCCACGCGTGAACAGTGCATCGCGACTTCTGGTGCTACAAAATATTGTGTTCCGCACTTCAGGGTGATATTCCGGCGCCGATGCAGGAGATGTGTATCTGTGATTAGATACCTTACGCCCGAATCTATGATTAGTGTAGGAAAGAGCTCGGAGACAGGATTTCAGGGCCAATATCGGGTCACAGTGGTACGATCTTCAGTATTTCGCCTTGCATAGTGTCTTTCTCGACATCGGAGTTTGTGCCTGCGAGATCTCGCTTCCGTTAGCACTCGATCCCACCGACCGGCGCCACTGCCCACCAATCGAGTAAACCCACACTATCAGAATATCTGTTTCTCAATAAAACCTAGTTGCACTGCAAAAAAAACAAGGTCTCCCCGCCCGTTGGATCAAGTACCCAATAGTAATCTTTTCGTTATGGGAAATTAGACCTTATTGGAAATATCAAACACGTCACCATCTCTTGCTCGAAAATCACGAGTGGATATATGTTAATATTAGAAGGGTTGATATGCATGCCTTGACTCGATCTCGTTTATGCCACTCAAATATCGAATAAGCGGTATGCGGGTAAGGTCTTCAATGCGCCTAGCTTTATATCTTTGTTGATATTTTTTTCTTCTTAATGCAAAGGAAGCCAATGATAAAATTTTGGTTTTTTGGCTTGGTCTTTCGTGCTTGCCGACTTATTTAACTTTTCTGCTAAAGGGATCAAATACCTAGGCGAGCAGACTATCTCTCGTCGCATGCAGAATTTAAAATTCAAATATGTACCTCTTCCAAAGCCCATACGATCGATCGAAACTGCATACCAGAGCATCGTTCCTATCATTTATATCAGCTTCGAAAGCGTCCGTGGCGGGTAGTTGCAAAGGTGAGATCTTTGCAAATAGCTAATCCCAACAGTGGGTTAAAAGTAGGAGGATTAATTGTCATCAGAGATTTCCGAGATCAATATATAATGCAAGTAAAATATATTTTTCTGTCAAAAGAGATACCAAGGATACGATCTAATCGTCGGCCCGAGAATAGGTTATGACGTCATCATGAGTTCTGACATCATACAGAAGGTTAACGGAACATCAGAAGCATGCAGTCTATTCACACTTCCTACAGAGCTCGTCCTCCAAATATTAGCAAACACACACTGGTCTGACTACTACACTCTGTGTAGAACATCCAAACTTCTCCAGAACCTGGCGAACATCCCGAACTCTCTGTCTTCGGCCCGATACAATTACCAGTATGCATGTGCATCCTCGCAACAAACAGGGAAGGATTACACAAATTCATCCCTAAGAATACATCGGTTGCTTTCTTGCGCTTCTTATCGGAATGGACGTCCTTATTTTACAATTTCAATTCCGAATAACCATCCTGCTGACGTGCAGAATACCAAGAGGATTGCAATAAACACCTCCCCATTCAGAGAAGACCCGTTTAGCGACCCAAAATGTTATAAAATTGTCATCAGTTGGGCACATATCGATCCTTCAATGGGGTTTCACGGCAGGAACTCGGAGGGTTTAAGCGCAAGGCCGCCTGATGTACCACACTCCAGTGCAATATATGTTAACAACGTGATTATCGGAACCGGAAAACACGATGTATCTTCGATTAGACCGGGCAACCCCGTTAAGAGAACAAAGACAGGGATGCGAGAGGGAATCGAAGAAGGTATCTCGATAGCGTACGTAACGATCAAGGATGTATTCGAGGCATTCGAGAGAGATCATCCTGAGCTAGAAAGGCGACGAGGAGGAGAGGCGAAGATTCTAGGCTTTCAGCATGTATTCCACCCGAGCGCGGGGGCAAGGAGCGGAGGTCATTTTGAAGCAAAGTGGGCTTGGATTCATGATGAATAGTGGCGAGCACTTGGAGATTCGTGGAGAGCCGGGGTTGCAAGGTAATCGACGAACTGGATCCAGTAATGTTGGTGATCATTGGCGAACTGCGGGCGCAATTTATGGTTAGCGATTAATTAAGACTCGGATAGCTCGTTCGAAGCATGTAGTGTAATGCTGTCACTAACCCCGTATCAATATTTCCAAGTCCTTTCAAATTTCGAATGAACAAGGCAGTATAGCTCGCTCCAATGCGATGTTTCTTTTGTGCTCACCCCTCCGAGGATATTTCCACACAAGGTCCCATCGCCCTTCCTTCTTCCCGGCCTCCAATGGAAGTGTCGCTTTCGACAAGATGCAGAGTCCCAGTTAACAGATAAGGTTCTAGCTCTCCATCGATCCATTGCTCGTGCCTGTGTTGCGCTGTGCAGGCCAACCACTCGCGTACTTTTGCCCGGTCGTTTTTCTTTTTCAGTCGTTGGGCTTCCATCCTTCGATAACTCTGCTGGACGGCCGCAAATGGTTGAATTAGGAAGGGGCTCATGTTAGAGTCTAAGAGGGGCGGCCTATGTAACAAAAGATACGGTGAAAATAAAAAGGCAATACTTGGGATTCGCAAGTCCGATGTTAACTACTTCATTTATACCGAATATTTACTCTCAAGGAGATGGTTAATTATACGAAAGGCAAGTCGAGGAGACCATTCTCCGGTCGCAGGCGGCTTACATTCCTTTAAACAACGTTTGCGGTGGGTGACCTTATCATGCGCATTCGTGTCCTACGAAAGGTCACTTGCTTCGGTCTCAATTTCGCATGCAGCCACGAAATACTGTTCTCTCGCTGAAAGAGATTATGCAGTCCGCTGATGCAACAGGGGCCGACTTATCGTGCGAAATGAATGAGATGGCGTATGAAAACCAATCAGCTGAGGTTCTGGTCGCACATGTGCGGCTGAGCAGAGTGTGGCTGTTCCATCCACTTCGTCATCAACAGTATTTCCTCACGTTATCCTAGAAGGGAGAAATTCGAAAAGAGGGCCCCAAGAAGCTTGTTTAGCCTTGGTGATAGCCATTCGTAGGGATAGCATCAAAGGGTGTGCCCAATAATGCAGGGTTCCGTTTGACTGCAGGTTTGGATTGTTCTGGACATTCGGACCGATTGAAGTGCTTAAATCCGGCGCATGTCCGGTGGTGGTCAGACCCTTCTCACAATGTAAAAACTCGGTTGGGTAGATCCAATAGATTGAGATTCGCCGGTGAGGCACACATCTGTGCCCCGGTCTTTGCGTTTAATTCTACATCAATATGACTTTGCGAACATCCGGATATCCGTTGCTGCCCATGAAGAGATACCCGATACAATTGGATGTTTTACCCTTAACTAGGCCCGATATAGACGTATTGCTTTAATGCGAGCAAAACAGACTCGCCTGGGGCTACATATATTTAAAACAAAACCCAATTTGCTTGGAATCGGCTAACTAACGTTAACTAAACTCCCACCAAATATACCACCTATATGGGATAGATAGTGCACTGTGTAAAAGCCGTTCCTAGGCTGCTCCTCATAAACTCCAACGTCAAAACTGCGAGTGCGTACCCCACAATCAACGATTGTGGATCATTTCTATATCACGTTGGTGCGAGAGTGGGCAAAATAATCATTCGACTAATCAAGTTTATTAGTTTAAATATATCCTAGAAGAAATGCGAGAGACTGAAGGCTGCTTCCAAATCAAGCGTAACCCATTGCTTTCCCTAGTATATATTGTCGTAATCGAAATAAAGTTACACAAGTAAAAAAACATAGAATATCTCAAAAAGCAAGAGAGAAAAAACACCAAATCGCCGATCAACAAGACAACTTAGAGTTCAAAAACAGCAAACAAATACAAAAAAAAAGAAAAAAAAAAAAAAACATAGAATATCCAAAAAAGCAAGAGAAAAAAAACACCAAATCGCCGAACAACAAGACAACTTAGAGTTCAAAAAAAAAAAAAAAAAAAGCTGCAAACCAAATATTAAATCCAAAAACCTGGGAGCAGACACACAAACTTCAGCCACCAACGAAGTTCATATGTCAGGCCATATCAAGGGTATTACAGATAGCAAGAGAAAAGAATGGTAGTTACGCAAAATGGGAAGGCATTTTTAACATCATGAAACCTGTCGTGTCGCTGCCGACAGGAGGAAGGGAGACGAGGGGGCACAATGAAACGCTGAAGTTTAACGTCTGCAGCATATTTTTCAATAGCCCACTGCGGCTAAGTAACGTTACGTCGCTTGAACAACATCCCACTTTTGAAATGAACCCCAAACGGTAATATCTATTCGCACTATCTGTACCCCCTGTTATCGATCTCCATGACAGTCGGCTGTTCAATCACGGGAGACTAAAATTGAGCGAGGCGAGCCAACCTGCTTGTAGTCCTTGCACAAAGTCTGCAAACGACTCATTGTGGGCACCATACAATATAGCGATAAAGCAAGCAAAAAGGAGCTATTTCATTTCACGCTGTGATTCAATCGGAAAGCGATATCTCCATATACAGCTCACCGCAATTGAGTGAAATTATAAAGTTAGATTGCAAATTTACGTCTTCCGGCGGACTTGTACTTGCGATGTTACTAACCGCCACACCCACATGTCACTCAAGCTTTTACTCACCGGTTTTCTTACGGACCCATTGTTTACTTCTTCTTGCTCCTTGGCAAAAGTGTGTCATTGATACTTATTTTAAATATCCTCGTTCCAAGTTTGTCATCGTTCGCGTTCAAACAAGTCCCTGATTTTTGCATGTAGCCTCTACATCACGTATCTTAATCATACATATCAATATATTTACCAATAATTACCGAGAATAATAATTATTATCAGTCTTTTGTCAGCAGCAGGTAGGCTACCTTATGCTGAGCCTCTCAACTATAATAATATCGGCAAATTATTAAATATGATTTATCTCATGCATCAAATTCAAATGTGAAATTGGCTCTGGTAAAGACCTTGGCTTTCAATTCTTGAAGCACCAAGGCCGAAAAGTAATACAAAAAGTAAGCCCCAAAGTATACCAAAAAAAGTTATTAAATTCGATTGCCCTAACTTTAAGTATAAATTTCGACTTCCATAGCCGTCAAAATTAGCACTAGGATGAATATTTTTTTTGGTGATTATCTAAGTTCCGCGAATAGGGAAGGAAATATGAGAAGTGGAACTGACCTGATTCTGATAGTTAGTCGGTATGATTCTCATAGTTCTTTCTGTTTCTGATTTGAAGAGAAGCAGGCTAACAAACTGCTTGTGTGTTCCTCTTGCTTTAACACAAGTATTTGCATGATGAGACAATCCGTCGAAGGAAGCTAGTAACCCAGAGACAAATTTTATCGAGTTAAATTTTACGAAAGGTTGGCTAGGCGCCCGTAAAAAAAACCCCGTAAGTTCTTATAGATTCTTAGCCAATGGTAAAGGCCCTAAAAAGACCCTAGTCCAAGGAAATCCGCTTTCGAAGCTTGTAAGAGCTTATATTACTGGAGCAAAGGCTGTAGTAGGTGTATGAGAAGCTACCACCAACGCACCTGTAGCCGGGAACTTTATTTTTTGAGAACCTCTGGTAAACCGTTTGGAGTTTGGCCACCTGCCTTTTCGAACTTAATGTGATTAAATTGCTTGCTACCCACCGACCCAAGAACAGTTTATCCCGCCGTTTTGCAGCTGTAAGGGACCACCTTCTCTTCGTGATATCAGCGCCTGCCGAATTCTGGGATACCCCAATAACAACTAAAGTCGAGTAAAACAACACAAATTATAATGCAGGTCAGCCAGAAGACAGCCGACGGCGTCGATCCTATCTTGAAAGCTCGTGTGCTAGAGTCCTATATAAGAGCACTGGGGAATGCTATAGTCTAAGAGTTCTTCTTGAATTCATAAGAAGATTCTATACCAGACCCATCTTGGATTCTCAGACTCAGGATCGATACTATACAATGATGTCTTCACGATCGCGTAACTTCATTATCGCCACCAGTGTGCTTCTGGCCTCCGTTGTCAACGCGCAGTCAATCTACATACTTCCAGCCGTTTGCTCCTCGCTGATTTCCGGCTCCGAATCATGCGGTTCATCCAGCCTTAACGGAGGGCAACAAGCCGATTACGCTCGTTTTTATAGCTGTTTCTGCCAAAACCCGAGCCTTCCCCCAGCAGCCCAGTCTTGCATTTCAGCACTCGATACAAGCCAAGTTTTGGGTCAAAGTACTCTCCAAACACTGCAAAGTCTTAGCACTCTTTGTAATGAGCTTGCGATTACCAACGGGCGTGGCTCTTCCGTTATCACAGTAGCTCCAACTCCAACTCCAATAAACACCAATGCGCAACTATGTGCATCCCTCGCCAACTCGCTTACCTCATGCGGTGCCGCCAATTTACCGAGCGTTACTTCCGCCAACGTTGCCAATTGCTTGTGTCAAGGGAACGTGAACCTGTCAGGTATTGCGATAGGATGTCTTAGTTATCTACAAACGGCGAACCCGGCCCAATCCGCTGAAATCGCTTTTTTCACCTCGGGGTACTGCGCTGTTTATGCAACGGCCAGTGGTTCTTTCCCCTACAATACCAATACACCAAATATATTTACAACCCAGCCCGGGAACACGCCCTTTTTCGGCACGCCGACCCAAAGTGTTATAAATTTCAATCCTAATATTCCGTTCCAAACACAAACTAGTGTTCCCAAAAGTGATGCTAGTCATATCCGGTTAGCATTAAGAGGAACACTTCTTGGTTTATTGGGTCTGGTCGCCATCATATTGTAACCAAAGGCACATATTAGTGTATAGAAATATCTTTTAAGACAAATTAAGATGCCCGTTATCCCAACTTCATGATATTAATATGTTAGCTATGAAGTATGACCGTATAATGGCAAACACCCGACTACGGCTCTGCTTTGGATGAGAAAACAGAAGAGACTTTTTGCTTCCCGTATAATTTGTCCCTAATATACCTTGAGTACGCCTGGCACCCAAAAAAAAAACGGACCCGTTTGACTAGGCCCGCTTTTTATGTTGGAGGATAGCTTTCGAGGTTACATTCAAAATGACTGTGCTGATTGATGTGTAACTAATCTTTCCGAACTTGCAACATAACGGTTCCATCTGCACCTCAATTAATTCCCAACGCAAGTTGTGTGGGAACTAGTCTTCTCCATCTCCTGCAGTTGGCAGCGAAGCGATATAATTTAGAATCCTTCTAGTCTCCTTAAAAGATAATGTAGCCTGTGTAACTACTTGCCATGCATTCCCTAGCCTAGACAACCGACAATTTCCTTAGTAAGATAAAACAGGGATATAATGCAGAACGATAATCACAGAGGCTAAAATGAAGAATCTCAGCACTTTGTACTAGCCCGTCGCTTCCAAATGGGCCGCTGCGGTATAAGTACTTGCCAAACCAGGCTCATCTAAATTCTGCTGTTGCCAATAATAGAGATTCGCTGCAAGTACGTGAATTACATCTTGAAGCGCTTCAGAGACAGTATAGTGTGCAAGTATCGCATCGAAAGGCAAAGTAACCAGTCTTCAGCGACTACCGCCCCCTGCAAGCGGTATCCAGTGGTATCGAGGTTTTTCCCATGAGAACAGCCAAATTTCCCAGGTCAGAGGATGTTATAACATTCAAGGTGTCATCTCTAGCATATACTCATAGTTACAGAGCGTTAGAAATAAACGCTGACTAGACTGCTAATATTCACCCACGGAGCTCTCTCATACACCTCCTTTCTCTAACGACTTCATTTATAAGACTGGGCTCTCATTGGCGAGAAAGTGTTGCGTAGGAGCGTAATTTGGTGTATTATATTATTGAATTGATATGTTAGATTTTAACAGCTCCATGTTGGCTCAGGAATCCCGATACTTACTGGATGATTAGCGTTATTAACAGAAGCTGACACAAATCTACTGGTGATCCATCTGAGCCCGAGATTATGGTGATTTAGTACTGGTAATTGATCTAAAGCTCAGATACGTAGCGCCAATAGAGTCCAGTGTTTGATTGTTTTCTCGGAGCGAGCTATGCAGGACTCCGCCAAACTTGCCATATTACTTGGTAAGATGGTCTGGGGGTCCATTGGGCTCACTGGCAAGCTGGTATAAAGGTATTGCCAGGCAACTCCACTATAAATAGCAATGAATTTTTCGCTTGCCGACGAATATTTCTATGACTCTGCTGGAACGCGCACAGGGGGTAGTTAGATCTTGGTGTTACATGTTCATTATAGTAGCCTGCAACCTCAAAAGAGAGCTAGAAATTTGGTTGTCCGCAAGTAACCCTCTGATCCATGGCCAATGCATTACCCTCAAAGTTTCACTCGTTTTCGTTGCTCTTCTCTGCAGATCTGGCTAGAGGCAGAAAACGCGCAAAATCACTCCAGTATTAGTATTTTGAAGATACAATTCGGGTACTGGAAGGTATTCAACGAAGAACATATGTCTTACTTAGATATCGCTTCCCCAGCTTAGTCTCGGCCCAAGAGGCCCGGAGTAAACATGTTAACTCTCTCTAAATTCGCCAGCAATGCTAATCTCAGGAATTTCCTTCCACGGGTCGACAGTGGTATTTATATTTAATCGCATTAAAGGGATATAGGCTTCGGATAGGTCAAAAAGTAACGCTGTGGAAGTTAATTGATGCGAGAAGAATTCTTATAGTTAATATAATAACTAGTGGAATCGAACTCTCATTTTGTAACCGAACTAAACGTTATTTAAACTAACTTCAGGAAGAATAGCTATATTATAATGCGATTATTTGAGCATTCATCTTCCAACCACTGAACAAATCTTTAATGATATTTACAAGTACTCAAGTCGTGGACTAAATAGTCGCATAATATACTAAGGGTGCATCTGGATGCAGAACAATATAACTTTCAAGTGCAATGGCAGCTGCCATTGACAAATAGAACCCGACTTCAATGGTGATTTCGAATATAATCATAGTGGGAAGGAGTGTAATGCACCGCTTGACTAGATTTTTTACCACAATTGATCTCCATTTTTTATTGCTGCTGTTGCTGAACCAGATAAACACCAGCTGCAGGAATATCAAAGTAAAGATGACATCTACCTCAATAATAGATTAGAAGAGGAATGCAGAGATGGCACCGAGACGGTTTATGAGCGTCGGCTGGGCGGCAACTTCGAGAATTTCCGGGTTTGATGACTCGTATGCTGGACCCTGTGAAATATTTGCACCCTTGCTGCTTGCTTCTAAGTCATTAACGTGCATAATTAAGTCGTGGGGTATATGGTGCCGTAAGTTTGCGTACAAGGATATAGAACTGGTATTGAAAGAAGAGGGGCAAGTCCACAGTTCATGAGACTATATGCAACCGTCTTGCAAATCATCCAAAGACTGATAGATTAGATTGATCTGGGTGACCTGGACACTAATGTATTTGGTAACTAGCTCATATATACACATCTAGTTATGCAATCACATTACATGTACATACAATAGACTTGGAGAGAGAGAATGAGAGAATGAGAAAAGTATCGCATTTGCAAATCACGAGACCACAGGTTAACAAATACTTGTGCGTTTATTCAATCGCACATGTTAGAGCAGGATCCACCAAGCTAATATTATCCAAAGTTTATGGTGGGGTGTCCTAATATGCTTGCCATTTATCCAAACTAATTGGTTCACAGGGTCAGAAGATATCATTGTTTAATCCAAACTAAACGAGAATACACTTTTCCGTTTTTAGTTGCCCCTCTCTTCTTCTCTTCGTCTTTGTTTATGATATTCTAGTTCTAGGTTCTTCCAGGGCCTAGAATGCAGGAGCGCAGAGCAAAACACTGGATTAGTTAATTCTTGTGTTGTATATATATACATACAGTATATTGATATGCGAAAGGATTGTTAGACAAATTCGCATACTGTATTTGTCTAATAGATAGGATGGTAGATTCCGTACTTCGAATATGTATATCTTATATACAATTAACCTAGAACTGTGATGGGCTGAACCTCTTGATGCGGGGAAGGATTCAACTTTTGCAACTTTTGTGGCCAAAATTCCTGCTAGGGTTCCGAATTCCTCACTCAATCGTTTAGCGAGATTAAGAATCTAGTGAGACTACTTAGACGTTTTCTGCGTTCGGCTCGCGCTTGAGACATCATAATTATGCTTGAAACACCGGGCCCGTTCTCGGAAAGTGAAAGAGAAATCTGTGGATTCCAAGCACCTGATTGCATTAGTCGATGGCCCACAAGATATGCAGCCGATATGCAATTGTTTTACCCGGATCGGACCGGGTTAGGGACCACATGACGTCGCCAGTTAGCCAGTTTGGGGGTGTTTGACGGATAGCTACTTATAGACCAAGTAGATACATACACAAACATGACGATTAATATTGGTTGGATTTTTTTTGACAGTATATTTTGATTGTCTCTACATATCTGCTTTCTTCTAGTCTGGCATTCTATAGCTTTCAGCTAAAGCTACAACCCCAGCCCCCCAAAGAACCAACACCCTCTTCCCCCAGCATATATATATATATACCAAGTAGGCTTTTTCAATTTAATGGCAAGTCAACTTGTCCTAGTCATAGCTTGACACCGAGCACACGATAAATTTAGACAGTAGTATACATATACGCGCACAAGATTCCAGTCATGCCAAATGCTATTCATTTTGGTGCCGGTAATATTGGGCGAGGCTTCATTGGTCCTTTGCTTGTGGATTCCGGCTACCATGTCACCTTTGCAGATGTAAATGAGGCCCTCATTGATTCTCTCAACGCCCACGATCACTACACCATTCACATACTCTCCCAGAAATCTTCCACAACCGAGATAACAGACTTCTCCGGTATCGTCTCAACCTCTCCGGATCTTCTTAATGAATTTCCCAAAATTGACCTCATCACAACTTCTGTGGGAGCCCAAATTCTTCCTAAAATCGCGCCAACTATCGCAAAAGGGCTGAAAAGGGTTTATAAAGAACGCCCTGATGCACTTGTCGATATTATCGCCTGTGAAAATGGCGTCGGAGCTTCAGAGATACTCAGAAAAGAAGTCGAAGTTCATTTCAAAAGCGCAACCGCAGGCGAATACAAATTTTTCCGACAGAATGTCGGTTTTGCAAACTGCTCAGTCGATCGTATCGTCCCACCCTTCGACCCTAAAATGATTTCAGACCCCAGTAACAAGGCTGAGAAGGAGCTTCATGAACTAGATGTCTTTGTTGAAGATTTCTATGAGTGGGTGGTTGATCAAGAAGCCTTGAAAGGAGACCACAATATCCATGGAATGAAACTAGCAAGAGGCTTGCTAGCGTACGTGGAGCGCAAGCTGTTCACGCTGAATACCGCTCATGCTACCATTTCATATCTTGGATATCTGAAAGGTTACAAAACCGTTAACGAGGCAATTGAAGATAAGCAAATCTACAGAATTGCAAAGGGGGCGGTAGAGGAATCAGGGGCGGCGTTACTCAAGAAACATAAGATATTCTCAAAAGGGGAACACGAGAAGTACATCAGCACGATCCTCGATCGCAGATTGAGAAACCCCGATGTGCAAGACGAGATCGCCAGAGTCTGTCGGGCACCGAAACGGAAACTTGGGAGGAATGATCGGTTAATCGGACCTGCCATGATGGATTACGAGTATGGTGTGAGTAAGCCCACCAACTTAGTCAAGGCAATTGCTGCAGCTATATGGTACAACGATGATGGAGACGATGACGCCATCGCCATCAGGAAAATTGTTGAACAAAAAGGTGTGGTTTCGGTCCTCAAAGAAGTTAGTGGGTTGGATGCCGACGATAAGAACGGTGGTAAATTGGTGGATGAAGTCGTTGCAGCCTATAAAGTATTAAAAAGCGAGCTAGGAGTCGAAATACCTAAATAGATATTCAGAAATCTTAGTTTCCTATTCCTTTTTTTTTTTTTTTTTTTTGGTTTTTAGTGAATGCTTACAGCTCTTCGGATCTTTCAAATATTTCCAAGTCTTTGTTTCAAGTAGCCGCTGGTTATTTTACGGTATGTTATGCAGCTAGCTTGCATTTTCCTTATGTCTAATATTCACAAAAAAGGATCGGGAGAAAGAGAAATATAAGCGTCCCTTAGCTTAGTGCCATCCAGCGGGGGTGCCACAAGATCCGGATGATAGGCTATGGCGCATGGCATCAGCTTAAAAAAAAATCGGTTAACTTCTATTCAATATATTACGCCAGTTGTTGTAGATCCGCACTTCCCTACTAGCTCTCCTTTAAAAAAAGATAAAATCCCTTTGTGGGAAAATTAACTACAATAATAGCAAAATAATCGAGAATCAGAAAATATAATGTGCATATAAGAATATACTCTGGAACTACTATCGATTGCTAGAAACCGATGGTGGGTTGTGGACAGTGTGTGGTGTGATGTAATGTTTTAAGCTGGTGGTATAAGCTCTGCAGATCTGGCCCCAAGCACACTTCAATAATTTCAGCCGTAATATTAAGGAATGCACACACTTATACGCCTGTTTGAGTCTAAGCCAGATAGTGTATCCTTAGCTCATGGGATTGCGAAGAAACTGAGGGTTTTTTTAATGTATATATCTTAACATTGTAAACTTCATTAAGAAACTAATTCCGAACTGCGGATCGATTATATATTTTATCAGCACCGCCGCGCAGGTACGTCCCACGATATCTGTATCTACACACTTTCGTGTCTTACCCAGCGCCTATCGGAAAATTGTCTCATTTTAAGATATCGAAAAAAGACTTAAGTGGCCGAACTGCAGCATCTAACCAGACCTTCCATGCATGACGACAGGTATTCTTGTAGGACATCTCCATTGTATGCATACGGTTAAAAAAAAAAACCGGATACTTCAATCGCCCCACGAGTCAGAAAAGTATAAAGATTATAGTTCTTCTAAATCAAAAAAAAATAACTCGTTACCATCTCAGATTATACTTTTACGTAAAAGCAATACCTCACCTTCTGCTACAAACTTTGATACAAGACTGGCTATACTAAGTCTTTCAATCCGACTTGCAGAAACAGAAACATCGAAAGGGAAGGACTACGATGTCGAATGACGAACTCCCAATCACAATTCCGAAGCTTAAGGTCTTCCTTACAGGTGGAACAGGTTACATGTAAGGCGGCTCTCAAGATCCCAAAACGAGATTTACGCCTCTATCAAACCTAAGTGACATCGCACAACACATTCTCAGATCAAAATAACATGACGTCACTGCTATATCTTGCCCAACCAAATCAAAACGCATAATTAATATTAAGAAGGAAGAAACGCTAATAGTTAGATAAAGCGGTGGTGCCGTTCTTACCACTCTGTTGAGAAGCCCGGACCTCGAGGTCACAGCTTTAGTCCGTTCTGAATCAGCAATTGAGATTCTAACCTCTCCTACACATAACCCGAAATTTTTCACCGGATCGACCCCAAATTGTATTCGTGGTTCCCTATCAGATTTAGATCTTTTAAGGAAACTTGCTTCAGAGTCAGACATAGTCGTCAATTGTGCTTCCGCTAATGATGTTGTTTCTGCAGAAACGCTTGTAGAAGGCTTGTCTAATAGCGACGATGGAAGAAAAAAGATCTTTATCCACACATCTGGCACGAGCGCCTTCGCCGTCTGGAACAATGGAGATGAGGGCGGCAGGCCAGTCAGTGAGTCCGAGGACTTGGTGGCTCTAATGACAGAACGGAATAGGGAAGAGGAGTATGGACACCGTACAACAGCCTTAAAAATAATTCGACTAGGCAAAGAAAAAGGGGTTAAGACATTCGTAATTGTACCTCCAACAATTTGTAAGCCCCCCCAGATTTTGGGAAATTGTTTACAATAAATGGTGTAAAGTGGAAGTGACCATATATAGTTCTAATCTTCGTTAACAGATGGACAGTCCCCCGCTCTCATACCCCGCTTGTCGGTCCAGATACCACCTCTGATTCTTACAGCTATTGAATCGAAGAAAGCGAGATATATAGAATCCGGGAGCGCTACTTGGTCGAATGCTCATATCACCGATCTCTCAAACCTCTATGAGATAATTTTACGGTGTGCTCTGAGTGGTGTTGCACAGTCCGGTGAAGAAGGGATATACTTTGCTTCAAATGGGGAGGAGAGTTGGAAGGGTATTGCGGGCGGTGTAAAAGAAGCTGTAGAGACTCTCGATGATTGGGACGGCGGGCAAGTGGTACTAGAAAGTTGGAGCGCTGAAGAAGCAGCGAAGATCAAGGGTGTTAACGGGCTGAGAGATGCTATGCTGGCTTTTGGATCGAAGTTAGTCAAACTATCATCCCTGTTCCCTCTTACTAGGAATGCTAACGCCAAGATCTAGTGTCATCACGATACCACAAAAGTCGTTGGATTTGGGTTGGAAACCTGTTTTTGGAGGTGATGCGGTTGTCAAAAGCATGAAAAAGGATGCTGCAGCTATATGGGAACAGTTGAAGGGAAACAGCGGTTGAAGCTAGAAGCACACGACGTTTTTCGGTACTTATGACCTACATGGATCTAGCACAAACGGTCATATGAGTATTTTTAGGACGATTCACTATCTAACGCGTAAACATGCTAAAATAGTGGTGAGAGAATAATATGATCTATTGTGATGATGTATCATACATGAACATGTTTCAAAATCACGAAAACCAGAACCAGTTGCAATTCTGCGTCTACTACACGTAAATACATCTCCTACCCTTCTAGATACTTCGAAATAGCAAATTAGGAGTAATTTATGTATGGACAGAGAATAACTTGTGCCCAAGAGACGAATAAGTCCGTAAGTTTGTTGCGGTTAGCAAGGAAAAGAAACTTCAAGATTGGCGTATCCATAAAAAGATATTATATTATTCATGCACATGAGCTAATCTAAAGCGAAACATTGGGTATCCACTAAAATCTACAAGATATGAAAGGCGAGAAATGACTATGTTGCAGGTAGCATATATCCATAGAACACACAAAACGAAATCCGACGGAGATGATAGGCAACTAGAGAATAAGCGTAGTCCACATGGTTGCGACCAAGAAAAAGGATATTAAAATTGAGTGACTGAGCAAAACGGTTGCACTTGAAGTCGAGCTACTAGCGCCCCTAGTTCTCATCACAACGCCGCCTACGGTTGATGTCGAGGCATGAGATCCTTTCTTTGTTGGATGTGGATTTGCCACAACGTCGCTGTAGTGCTGAATGAGAACGGCTTCAGACGCGGGAACATCAAAGCTAACATCACCATTGTTCTGAACAGTGATGATTGTATCAACTAGGTTGTTTTCTATACTAGCGTCTTTCATTGAGAATGTAAAGTCGGAAACGTTGACTAAGGACTTGGAATTAGATCCAGGGCCTTGAAGTCTTATTATCGAGAGCTCCTCTCCTGGGCTCCATGGAGTTGATATCGTGACACGGGTAGAGTTTCTAGCAGAGTTAAATGGGAATGACGGGGAATCCTGGGTTGCCGAGTTATTCGCGCCAATGGTTGTATTGTACATCTCCAGGTTGATAAAGACAATCTTTCTGAGATTATTCTTTTCGTCCCAAATGGCGTAGGAGCTGTGATCTGTGTCATTACCACCCTCAATGGGGGCCACGAGAAGTGTACTGTTCGATGATAGGATTTCCGATACGAAGTATGCTCCATAGGCAAGGGGAAGGACGCCTGCCGTGTAGTTGCCAAAGCTGGTTGAGTAAGCAAGCGGTAGGACTGGGCTGTATGAGGATTTTGTGGTTGCATGAAAGTAGACCCGGCGGACTCCAACTGAAGCAGCAAGCAAGACATAGTTGACCAGCCAGAGCGCTGACGCAAAGGTGTCCGATACACCTGGTCGTCCCGAGCAAGATACAGTATTGCTTTCTCCGATAGCAAACTGAGCCCCCACAGATTCTGCAGCCTCTACTTGGGGGATGTAATTGCTGAGATAGCGGTAGAGGAAGTCGTGCTGAAGCAGGGGATAAATTGTGACATTCCCACTGCATCCAGATTGTAGGTAGACATGCATGGTGTACCAAGGAATTCTTGAACTTTGAAACCCAGCCTTAACTATTCCCGGGATATCGAAATCTTTGGTAACTGATTGAGCGGGGTTTGCAAAGCCGCCAGCGGCGAATTTTATGGTCCTGTTTGGGTTGGCCTTCTGAATCTCGTCTGCAATGTAATTCCATTCCGGAAGCATCATTTTAGCATCCCAGCCAGAGGGACGATAGCCCTTCGAGCCATAGAAATCGGCCTCATTTCCAATTTCAAAAAGATCGAGCTCGTCTCCAATGTATTCGAGGACACCAGCAGCTGTTGCAATCGCGGCTTCAAACTTGTTGGTGTTGTTTATGAGATTCAGACACCATATGTATTTTGTATCTGGAGCGTAGCGATCTTTGAAAGATGCGAAATAATTAGGTCCAAGAGTGACGTTTCCTTGCGCCTGAGCGCCGTAGTAGCCGGACTGGAATTTCTTAGCGGTTATTGTAATATCCGCGCTGTAGGTGGTCTTGTCGGACTCTCCGCCACCTAGTCTGACGGATTGGCCTATGGCGAGATTCGTAGACAACACATCGAAGAAATTTTGGAGAAGCCCGGTCCTCGAGAATATTGGGAGATCGCGATTTTGTATGGACCAAGATACAAGGTTCCGATCGAGGGAGCGGAGTGAGGAGTCTTTGGCGGGCACTGGTATGCTGATGTTGACGTTCGGTCCTATGGCGGACACCACAGCCAAAAATAAGCCGGTCCAGAGTGCCGGATTTCTCATTTCGTTAACCACTCGCAGCTAAGCTAGAAGAGTAAAATAGCGGATGTCCCGATGAACTACAAACGCACCAACAAGAAAAGAATATCGATGAAAGTCAAATTAGGAGCGCACGAACCACATGCACACTCTTTGATGTTTTGCGGAAGCAGAATTGTATTTATAAATGCTATGTAAATACATGCAGCTACGTGCGATGACAATGCACGTTAAACATAATTCTAGTAACCTGTCCAAGTGACGCAAATATTATCGAAACACCAAACGAAAAGAATTAGAACGTGGTTCGGAACTTGGGTGGAACAGTTGACGCACACGCATGGGTGCCCTAACGCCGACCGAGCAAGGAAATAGACTTGACAGCAGCACAAACCCACAAACGAGCAGCCTCTCGCAGCAACTGTACTAGCTTGCAGTCTAATGATCATATGATGCAATCTACCAATTGTGCCTGTTATCAGCAGGTATACAGATTAATCGCACGAATAATTTCCTAACCGTTAATGTGCCACGCTCCCCTTGTCCTGAGCATAAGATAGATGGTATGGCTTTATCTTTTAGAAAGAGGGGCCACTGATATTACTGACGTCACGGAAAGCCGGGGTTAAATAAGCTTGTATTGATGGCTGGGCTTTATTGCCGTATCAGGTGGACGTGACAACGGGGAAAACCATTGCAAGCCACAATACAAAGACAGACGGATACAAATCCAATGTGACATCACCCGTCGGGCGACGCCGGATCTTGCCGATATTCACTCGACAATGTAATGCGCAATTAAATCGAATAATAGGAGAAGTAGTACTTGTATTACTGTTTCAAAAAGCCAAATACATCGAATGCGGGACGCGGGGTATATTATACATAAAGTCATCTCTCTAAACACCGCTAACACCAAAGAAATAATAAGACATCCAAGTAATAAATATACAAAGAATACATCGTATCGGAAAAGCGACAGTACCTGAAATTTGCCCGTATTCCTCTGAGCTCTAGACATGAATGAACATCTAGCGTATTGAAAGATTTTGAGATACCAAGTACTCCAGGCTTTTGATTCTCACTGGTCATAGCTCTGTGGCCCATAAACATAGCGTGGTTCTTGCTTTTGGCTAGGTGGTGGCGGCGGTACATTCCAACCAGAGTCGCCAGGCATCTCGACCCTGTGGCTCATCGCGTTTGAATCCGCTGGCATTTCAACTCTCTCTTTCATTGCGTACAGTTCTACAGGCTGTTGTTGAACCCGGGCTGGCAATTCCATTACTCCCATGGGTGCAAACCCCTTATGATCGTTATTCGCATTAACGCTCGTCGTGCTATGAGTGTTCATTTGCTGATACGGCCACGGTTGATTCCCGTTAGCAGTGCTATTTTGGTAGTTTGGCGGCGGGTAGTTGCCGTTGCTGTTTGGGTCGGTCGAGCCATGACCGGCGCGGGAATCTGCCATTCTCTTTCGCATAAACCAGACAAGACCAACGATAGCGAGTGTTCCACAGATAGCACCACCAATGGCGCCGCCCAGTATTGTGGGTGAAACTCCTGCCGCTGCTGGCACAGAAGTAGAAGTGGGAGATGAAGATTTCGTGGAACTGGTGTTTGCTCCGGCCGTCTTGGATGGTTTGCCTACTGTCGTAGTGTTTGGTGGTTTGGTCTTTGATGCACGAGACGATGAGGTAGTGGACGTCTCTGTGTCATCTGGCGTCGGACTTGGTGTTTGTCCACCTCCCCAAATCCCAAAATTATCGGAGGTGAGAGTCTTTGTACCGTAATCCATGAAGATAAAGATTTGGTACTTATTAGACTCTGGCCAAGTTTTGTCAGGTGTAAAATCAGTATCCTGCTCTCCGTATCCAGGATATGCAACTAATTATAGACGGACGGCAGTGAGTAACGTATTTGGTACCATATTTAGTCCTTCTTACTATTTAACTCACCTGAGTTGCTAAGCTCCAATGCAGGCTCTCCGTTAAGGGCGATTGTCACATTGAAGTCCTCTGCAGTGTTGGCATTTGCAGAAGTTTTTGGTATATACCAGATGACGTCTATAGGTATTCCAACTTGAAATCTTGCGTTAGCTGTCGGCTTTACCATCGTATCTTTAGTGAAGGTATATGTCTCGGTGGGCGACGGGCCATCATCTTGCCGGCCCACGACTATCGCCGCCAGTGAGAAGTGTAGCGATAGTAGGGCGAAAAGCAGTAATAGAGGTTTGCGAGCCATGGTTTGACGCCCCAAAACAGTCAGACTTCCTTGGAGGATGCAATAGACGTCTATATGGTCCCAAACGAAGTTTTCGATTTAATTTGAGAGAATACTCAGAAAGACTGCGAAGTGAATCGCGAATGATTTTTAAACTGGCCCATCGTCTTCCAAAGCGCATCCCGTGCGTTTCCCCTTCAATTTCCAGAAAAAAGCCTCTGTGTCTAAGAGCCGAACTCCAACGCAAGCATAGTATAGAGCCATCCAATTAAATTTCACTTGAAGGCACTTTTGTTCGGCGGCAGCATTAAGGAGAAAAAGTTGGCGATGCCCGTTCGGGACAAGACGGAGCAGGGGTCTGCTTGTTTAGAAACACCGGCGACTTTGCAACAAGGAATCTGTGCACAGGCAAAGTTTATCTAGATGAGTTTCAGAGGCTCTGGTTGGCTGCGGAACCGAAGATCTCTGCACTTTTGGCGATAAGGCTCCTGAAGGGTTGCCGTTGTTCCTGTAATCTTGGCATTATCGAGAAAAAAAATGAGCCTCAGGGTCAACCTCCCTGCTCTTCACCTTGCCTCAGAGTCATCCAAACCGGACGAGACTCATATTTACAGGAAAACCTGGGATGCTCCCACCCGCGTCCTTTGAAAGGCTGGATCGAAAATTTTCGTAACACACATTTACAATTGCAAGCGTTCTTAGCTACCTCAGGAGCTGGTAATACGAATACCCGTCGCGAAAGGACTCGATCTTCTTATTAGAACATAATAGGTATTATTTAAGAGTTCCCTGTTATCTATGACTGCTCCGTCGCGTCGTCGCGTTCACTAACCGAGTGCAAACTCTAGACTATTTCTTCATGTTCGCCTATAGTCGTCCTGGTAATTCTACACGCGTGAAAGTATACGACGGGACAAATCTTATATACACAATTATCTATTTGCGCTAGTAACAAATGCACAAGGGAGTTCCCAAGCCTACTGCACAAGTCACCAAACAGCAGTGATGTCCAACACTGCACTGATATGAATGGGTATAGCCATACCATCCAGGCCACCGTATTCGAAGGCCTAAGAGACCGTGTTCATTTATTCAAATTTTTTGAAGCTTTAAAGCACAACGCGTATTGGTCTGAAAAATAAAAATCTAGAAAATAGAAAGAAGAGATCCATGAAGTGTAGACCCCTTGAATCTTGCCAATATGCAATAGGAACTTCCAAATTAGTTTTCCACACACTGGGCCCCTTCACGATGACAGCCAAAGGGGCATTTAGTGTCAAGTCGGAATTGCCAGTCAAATAGCGGATCGGTCTCATTCGCTGCAATATCAGAAATTACAGTCGTGATTGGTCTTCCTCCACCAAACCCAGGTTGAGCAGCGGCTCTATCAGCCATCGATTGCATGCTTACACTGACAAGATATTCTGTCCATCCCATCTGAGCGGATACGTCAGCGCTTAGTCCAAAATTTTCAAGATGCTGTAGCCAATTAATACCGTATAGAGCCCAGAGCCAGAAGTTGCGAAAATTACTCGTCGAAAACCAGCTGTGAATTGTTCATTAGTATCACTAATACTGAATGATTATTGGGCGTGGCAATGACTTTATGGTGGCACGTACAATGTAATATCGTAGTCGCACACATTGGGCAACTGTCTACCTAGTTAGTAGATTCAACCCTCAAAAAAAATGTGGGTAGATGGTCTATACGAACGGTTCGGCTGTGGTATATATCCAAGCATCTTTCCAAACGGCATTGATTTCTTCAGTGCTCATCCCAGCCTTTCTAAATTTGTTAACGCAGTTGCGAATTGCGTCAATTTCCCCATGCTCGGTTGGATCTGGATATGTTGAGAGTCAATATTGTTTGGGAATCAATTAAGCAACAGATACTGGTGTTTGGTACTTACCGCTTGTGGCTACGATCTTGTTATACCCAGTACAAAGCAGCTCATGGCTTGTTGCGTTGACGATAACCGAGCCAAATGCTTGGTAGTAGCAAGGGCTGGGGAGAGCAGCAATGGACGCCCGCATATATTTCCAGTCCAAGTCGGTAATGGAAGGGCTTGAAAGCTGACTGGATTGGATGGCCAGCAGCCCCGCTAGGTAACTAATAACTACATGCAATACCGAAGAAGTTTAGAATTAGTAGAGGACTGATGCGACGAGTGATATATTCAGGTGTACACGTGTGCTGACAGACTTTGTTGCATTGTCCTGACAATTTGGATTTATTTTCAATCGCAACCGAAACAGTTGTTATTTATGGATGATGGGCGGGCGGAAATGAAGGGAGCTACGTCGGTTGTACGATTGGGGTTGGTGTCAGCTTCGAAAGCCCTTTATATACTCAGTCGAAGGACTCGACTGGGCAGACACGGAGGTGGCCGATGCAGTGCAACACTTCTTTGGGTCCACTTGTGGCAGAGATGGCAACTTGGGCAAAGCCGTAGAAAAGATGAGAGTCATCGATTCCGTTTCAATTACTATACATCATCTTTCGCGAAAAGAAAACGCTAATCTCGATTCATGAATGGTAATCAAGGAGAAGATACACGAGTGTTAAAAGTTGCTAGGAATAGCCTTAAAATCCTAGACAGTCGCTACAGCTGCTGCACTCGAAGCTGCTGCGCTCGAAGAAGCCGCGCTGTTAGCTGCAATAGCACATACCTCCAAAATAGCGAGCCCAGTGATCAGAACGCCTTGTTCGAAACCTGGGTTGTTCACATAATTGCTATTGATAGTGAACTTTCCTAGCTTTTTCTTTGCGAGTTTGCAGTGGACAAACATAGCAACAATCTGGTTATTCTCATCAACAAGCTTCAAACTCCATCTTAGCTTAGTCTTTTTACCAGTGCCTTCCATATCAACCTGGCGTGTGTTCTTCCATATTAACTTTTGGCCGTTGGGCGCGACCCAACTGTGCCAATAGGGCCCGAGCTTCGATTCGTGGAACCTTTCGAGAGAATGCTCTTGCCCATTGCTATCACTAAAATGGAATTTTGTCATCCAAAGATTGCTACCCATCTGACCGACAAGAGCCCCATCGGTAGAATCACCCATATAGAGAGTGACAAAGCGTTCCTTTATGCTCTTAGGTCGATAGTAATGGAAATCAGCAAAATAAGCTGGACTCTTATCGGCATTTAGAATAGATTTCTGTATCTTGGTGGCACTGAACTTGTAATAGACGTGAAACTCCTTGTTGTTTAGGACGTCAATGGTCTCTTTGGAGTCAACCGAGTAAATAGACTCGTCGGAAACGTTTTTAGATTTATCGAAACTTTCTAGGAATCCCATATTAGAAAATTCGTAACGAGAATTTACCTTTGTACTTGATTGTATGAAGACGAAGCTTTAAATTTGCTGATCAAGTATTTTTCTGTTTTTATAGTTTGTTAGATATCCAGCAGTCTTAATGAAGCTGAAGATCGATCTTTATATAATCACACACCCTTTGTATTGGGAAAGTCCTACAAAAGGATATTGGTAGAAATTAAGGCTATGATGACATGATCCGCCCCTCAGAATTGTCCTATTAACTGCCGGCCGCGTGCGTGCTCGCTGAGCTAGGTTAGATCTTAGCGGTGAAGCCGGATTTGGTTGCCCGAGGTAAAGGAGGTTTCCCGTCGGCAACCTACTGCATTCGATCGGTATGGCTCTCCTTAGCGGGAATGCTTGCTGGTAGCTTCCTTGTTGTTGCAGGCCATCCGGCTAGCATTGCATCGCCAAACGTGTACTGCCTGAGAACATCAGCATTGACATCTAGTTTCGAGCGTGTGAGTCCCAGGGTGGCTAAAAGTATGGTGATGCGCTGCCTCTTTTAACTGTTGCCTATTGTCGATTGCAAACAATAATATATTATTACTCAAGTAGCTTTGCTGAGAGATTTGGTCGGAGTTAGCGGCGTTAGCTTCGGAGGCTGAGATAAGCGATACGTCTGTTCAGCTGTCACACCCACGCCGAGCCGAAACAAACATAAACTCCTTCCGCCGCTTTGACCATATGCACACTCGTACTAGACCTCACCTTATGCGATAGACCCGATAGAGATGACTTTACAATGTGCCATGTTGGACCTCCCACACGAATTGCTCCATCAGGTTCTTATCGAGGTTCGGCCCAGCGATCTCGCCGCCTTGCGCCTTACCTGCAACTTTCTCGACAAATACATTAGGAGCAATGAACTACTGTTCAAGGAGCATTTCCTCAGATCCTGGGTAAGCCCTCTTTTGCTCTTGCCCCTCTTCTCTCCCTACCGGTAGAGGACTAGCTTTTTAACATATACGAGCGGGATATCTAACGTACAGAATCTTTATACTAGGATGATCCCGCAGAAGAAGCATACAGGGTGCTTGGAAGAAGTTGGGAAACACGTTTGCAGAATGCTGTCTGGTTGGAGAAAGTTTTGAGTTGTGACAATACTGACGCCAAGGTAGTTCGGCTTCTTATCGAGGTACTATGTCTCTCAGCTAATCGAGATTTAACTCCATCAGCTCAATGATTACCAAAAAGTCGCCGAAACGATTATCGCCTTGCTCCAAGTGAAAAGTCCAAACAGTTCACGGAATCTTGCCTTCCTTTCTAATTCTTTTGAAGGGAACAAGCTCAACATTGATACACTCCTATGCCGCTCTTCCCTCTTTCAAGTTGCCGGTGATTTCACTCATATCCCGGCGGATACGGAGTTCGAGCGACAACTTGCGGCAAGGCTTCATTGCTATTACGGCGTGCCCGTTGACCCACGTGGAAAAAAAGGGAAACCGACTCACCCATGGGCGCGCTCGCGCATCTATGATCTGCGAAACTACGATACTAGCACGATGTGGGGGCCCTTTAGATCCGATGGTTCAGGAAGGGTAGACTGGGAAAAGATGGAGGCGATAATGGTTGTTTTAGCTTATAATATGAATAATCTAGTCGAAGAGGCAGAGGTATCATTCGGAGCTATTTGGGCAGTTCGATTTCAAGGCGCTATGCCATATTCGGGGCCCTTTCAGAAGTATTCAATGGTTGATGAAGTGGATCCACCTCTGCAAGCAAGAGATCCATATGGTATCACGGGCACTTGGTTAAGGGTGAGAATTTCAAGAGAAGCTTCCAAGAACATGAAAATTGACAGGCTAATCTGGAATCAAGGTGGTGTGCTTTCTAGGTACTACACTGCTCAGCAGTCGCAGGCGTACTGGAATTCTGCTAATTATAGCAATAGATTATCATGACTTTTATGCCTTCAATTTTGGAACTAGTTTGCCTGCCGTCGGCGAACCCCGTCCACCAATTAACACCCGAGAAGCCATCCGATTTATCAAATTAGGAATCGAGGTTACAAGAATTGATCCCCCAGGACCCGAAGATGGCCAGGATCTGCCGGTTGTCCATTTCAAAGGTGTGTCCCGTCTGATACACGCTTTTTGGGACCCCAACGCGAGCTCGCAGCTCACCGGTGAGTAATTATTGCTATATAGGACTTATCTCAAATTCGAAAGACCTAGCTCCTGACGTGCCCGCTGATTTTCGTTATACAGGTAGCGTGAGACTCACTAGGGAAGGAGAAATACGATGGACTAGCTTTTCGATATTTCAGGGGTGAGGATTTGAGATTTTCTAATTCCAAACTAAGTGTGTTCTAACCCGAGCCAGAGAGGAACGATGGCGAAGCGAAGGTATTCAAGTTGGTGGTTTGTGTTCTGCGAGGGGGGTTCTAGGGACGTGGTTTGATAAGTAAGTCTTATTTTTTCCGATTTCTGTTTTTGTTAAAATGACACGGTTCAAATTCCAACATAATTCGTTTCTGCTGACGAAATGGATTCGTTTTCTTGAACCAGGGACTTTGACCCACATGGACCTGCCGGGCCAACTGCGTTTTGGAAAACGAGTGATAGCTTAGACTCCAACCTTACTCTTTCTGAAAATGAGGGCTTGTGATTAGAATCCACGTATAAGATCTTGAGACTACCGTCTCGGGTTTCTTTAAGTGTGAGAACTAAACCGAACTCTCTATTAGCAATACTGTAGCTATATTAGTAGACTTAAGTGATTATTTGTTCATATTCCACTGACGTAAGAGTGTTGCAAATGGCCCGCCCAACACGCTGGGCTTTCAGTTTTCTTCCCCTCACAAGCGATTGTCTAACAACCCACAAATTCCAACAACCTCCTTAAATTAAACTCGTACCCCTCATATATGACGGAAGTGAATGTTGAACCTAGTAACATGAACAAAGAGGCATCCTGGCAAAGGCCACTGACTGACAACATGGAAGGGGTCTTTGATATTATTATAGTAGGAGCTGGAATAGCTGGTGTTACAGCGGCTTATCGCTTGCAAACCCTTTTGCCGACCAAACGTTTTGTTGTACTCGAAGCACGAGAACGTATTGGTGGCACCTGGGATATCTTCAATTACCCCGGAATTCGGTCTGACTCCGACCTCACTACTTACGGATTTGAATTTGCAGCATGGTCTGAAAAAAGGCAAATTGCAGGGGGTAAGCAGATTGTCGAGTACATCCGCAGGACTGCCGCAGAGCACGGAATAGATAAAAAGGTTTTATTCAAACATCAAGTCACAAGTGCTGATTGGTCTTCGCAAAATAAAACATGGCAATTAACCGTCCTCGCAGACGGGCAAAAAATACACTTGTGGGCTGGATTTGTTATATGGGGTTCTGGGTATTATGATCATGGGAATGGCCTTAATCCCGACATTCCGGGAATCACTGACTTCAGAGGTACTGTAGTCCACCCTCAGTTTTGGCCCGATGATTTGAACTACACGGATCAGAAGGTTATAATCATTGGGAGTGGGGCAACAGCAGCTACGTTACTTCCAGCGTTGGCCAAAAAGGCAGGCCATGTAACGATGCTACAACGAAGCCCAGGCTACTTTTTACCAATACCTACCGTCGCTACTGAAGATGATATTATGAGACGATTTTTACCATCCGCGATCTCTGCCCGCCTCATCCGATGGAAATACCTTCTTCTTCCTAGGCTCGTGATGGAGATTTGCAAGTTGTTCCCCGGGTTTGTGCGGTCAATAATGCGGAAGGTTACTAAAAGCGCGCTTCCCCTTCATGTCCCTCATGACCCTCATTTTGAACCTCGGTACAATATGGGCGAACAAAGAATTTGTCTTACTCCAGATGGCGAATTTTTCAAAGCTTTTCATACCTCCAAAGCGACCATCGTCACCGATACTATCAAGAGAGTCACCGCGACAGGTATCGAACTTGACTCTGGGGCTAGTCTTTTGGCCAACATCATTATTACAGCCACGGGTCTTAAACTGCAGCTATTCGGCGGAGCTCAGATCTGCGTGGATGGAATTCCAATCAAAATGAACGACAAGTACGCCTGGAATGGTATAATGCTGCAAGATGTGCCTAATGCTACGTTAATTGTTGGGTACACCAGCATGTCCTGGACTCTCGGGGTGGATATTATGATTCAGTTGACTATCCGGTTGATCAGAATGATGGAACAGCGAGCTGCGACAATTATTACACCCAGAGTTGACGTTAACAAGCCCCTGATTCCGTCGCCTCTGTTAGATATTAGCTCGACGTACGTCAAAGTAGCATCTGGGTACACTCCACAAGCGGGTAACCGGGGTCCATGGAGAAGAAGGACAGGGTATTTCGAAGACTGGCTGAAAGTGAAATTTGGAGATTTGGCTCAGGAGCTGGTATTCGAATAGTCGCATGGGCAAACGGCCTCCAGGATACTATTTTGAGGGGTTCTCTTTATCTGCGTTTGGTAGATGTCAGGTCAAAACTCCGTAGTAATGGAAAATCTACCGGGTACTATCATACAAAACTTGTTAGTGAATGAAAAGTCACAACCGCGTAAGCTAGTGTAAACTTAGCTCACCAGAATGTCTAAATCTAGTAGCCAGAGTTTGTACAATAACTTTCCCATAAAGGATATTTTTTCCTACTGTTTGGTGGAAGTTGTTGATTAAGTAGAGCTTAGAAGGTTTCGAACTTTGCACTCTTTATCACTGCCCATTATTAAAAAGTTGTGCGACCGAGGCGAGGGGTAGTTTATCTGCAAATCGCAGTCTTATCCAGGCACCAATAGGGAAAAGAAATACGCATATTTGTCAGTTTTGATATTATGATTGTGCTTCGTTAGTGGTTAAGAACTCGGATCCGAGTTGGAAATTATGGAGATTAAAAAAAATAGCCTAAAACCACTTTAAGCCAAGCTGAGGTATATTCCTGCTGCTTGGTTTTTTTACTCATTCCACCAACCAATTGCCATGCCAAGTCCGCAATGGCCTTCGAAGCATTGACCCTTGCAACGTCTGAGGTAAGGCTAAATCTGGAGAAAGCAGGGGCACGAAGATCCATGTTGCAGGTTTAAGTAAACGAGTAATCAGCTCAAAGCTTTGGTGAGGGCACCTTTGCAACAATATTGAATTACAAGGGCTTTCTAACCTCTAAAGGTTGAATTATTGCGGTTTGGTCCAATGAGAGACCTCTATCGTCGTACTAGCGTGAAAGACTGCGTGTAGTTAAAGTTTGCGCCAGGTTTGAGTAGCTGCATCCCCAACGTACTTTTCATGTTCTGGAAGGCACGGAAAGTATTCTGCCCTTCTCCGTACTTGTTCCTAATCCCTCATTCGTGAACCTTTATCATGGAGTTTTTCTTATTATTTCTGATAACATAATGCAGGGGCCTGGGCTCTGTAAAACCTAGGCGAAACTGGCAGGCGGCAGAAGGGAGGCTCCCCGGCCCGCTAGTTAGCCAATTTCTCCATGGCGGAGGGCGCAAGGAATCCGAAATTTTGAACCGGCTCCATTAATAGGGTGTCGGACTTCAATATCATAATGTAGAACTAGCTTCCCCGGACCCCGTTTCTTCCTGATTCGGACTCGGACTCCGCTGGTTTACGCAGAGGCTAAGATCGTACATGGAAGAGTAAGAAAATCTATCTTGGGTTGGAAGTGGCTAACGTTAAGCTACCCTGATAAGAGGTTCTATGAACCGGTCGAAGTATATAAAAAGCTCAGCAATGCTCCTGATTTTGGCTCATTGAATTTTCGAGATTCTTCTTCGCATTAATTGGCAAGCCTAATTGAAATCCACCATCTTTTCCAACACTTTCCACTCGCGACTAACTAAGCCTCTATCCAAATTTCATAACTTTTCATGATGAAGGCTGCTTTATTTATCTTGGCTCTTGCTGGTGTTGTTTCCGCCGTACCAAAGGTAGTCTAGCCTCATATTTTCTCCACCATATCTTGGGTTAATGTTAACGAAATGGGGTTTATCTAGCCTACTGTGGTACCTACGTATCAAGCATGTGGAGGCCACGTTATCGCCCCGGTAACATGTCCCAAGGGATATCTCTGCGTCGACAACCCACGCACTTGCAGCCAAGCCGTTGATTGCCCCGGAATTTGCGTCAAGCCACAAGCTTGTGGTGGATTTGCGGGCCTACGGTGCCCGACAGGAAAGAAATGTTACGATGACCCTCGTGATGACTGCGACCCTCTCGCCGGTGGAGCTGATTGTATTGGGATCTGTATCTAAGGTACAATTGATTTAATTTAGGAACGAGATGGGGGAGGTACGGGGTGGTTTCTCTAAAAACTATTATAAGTTTATAATTATATTCAGTTTCGAGATGCATTGATGGATTGGTGATCCAGTAAAAGCTTATGTATTAACATGTTTGTAAGCTTATGTATGTAGAAAGACAAAAGCGAGAAATTGCCGCACTAAAGAACGCTCTTGAACGACCCCATAGACTAAAGCTAAAGTAATAAAAGTAGACATCAACGGATTGATACCTAAATACTTGTCTCATTGCTTACTATTACTAAAACAATTATCACTAGGTCGATCACTACAGTATATCCAACCGTAACAGCAACTAGAACTATCACGGTTTTGTCGACGAGTACCGACTTTTCTAGAATTAAGCGTACAACCACGGCAACAATAGCAACGACCGTCACTATCACGGAAATCGAGGTCACCACTTTAATATCCACATACACTACAACAGTCATATCTCCGCCGTCATTGCCCAACACCTCATGCGGGAATAATAGCATTAACGTTGCAATTTATACTGACTCTTACCCCAACCAAAGATCCCAAACTAACCCCGACTTTGAGCCAACATATTTCGCCAGTCAAGCACTATAAAATAGGACTGTGGCAGATATAGTTGGATTTGGTGGTAGAACAGGGTCACAGCCTCGCGGGCTTGTTTCTAAGGAAAGCGGAGGCCAATATGTGCTCGGTTATCACGGGTATCTCTGTTTTCTCAAAATTGGCACCTACGAATTTGAACTTTCCGCTGTGGACAATATTTCGTGTATTTGGGTCGGCGCGAACGCTGTTTCTGGATATACGAGATCCAACGCCAATACTTGTGCCGAATATGACTATGGCACTGGAACTGGGTATAGTATTTTCCAAAGCAGCCTTACGAGTGGAACTTACTTGCCTTTGAGAATTCTTTACGAGAATAATTATGGTGAGGCAGGCTTTGTATTGGTGGTACGGGGGAACGGGAAACACCTTGTTGACATTGAGAGTATCGACTCCTCGCCATAGTAGTGTTGTACTCCTGTGACGGCCGTGCTCCACCATTTAACGAAATACCCCGGTACCGGACACATCGTGCTCCAATGGTGACCTCGACGTCGCTATTACATTTATAACAATAGCTATCCTGGAAAGACAGACCACCTTCCAGACTACCCCTTTGGTTATTTCAAAACGGGCATTCCGATCGATCAAAAGTGACAAACAAGCTCGGCTTTACAGTATACGAAACGGTTAACCCACTGGGTTTTACGCCCTTCAATAATTTGCTTGCGCCTAGCTTTCGTCATTGGTTCTATACCTCCAAGAGCTCGAACTATAATTCAGTCTGTTCAATGTGGGCGACTGTGCCTGTATTTAGACCGGTTCGAAGGCCGCAGTTGAATTTACGGCTGCAAATAATGTCACCTGTGCAATCTACGGAGGGGCACAGGGCTATTTTGTGGCCTTCATCGCTGCTGGTACCTATCTTCCTTTTAGGCTGATGTATGGAAATGGAGGTTCAGTGGGAGCCTTCAGTTTGACCGTTACAGATGTCGACAACATGGTTTACGTTCAGAATGGCGTTTCATCGCGATCGCCATATTGGGTTAACTTCCTGCGATAAAGTTGCGTGGCCGTTCCCCGATGCAATTGATAGCGAGCACTGAGGGACAAGGGGAATAAGTCATCATACACAATATTAAACAATGTGCCGTTATAAAAATGCCTGTGCATTTAATTTGAATTTCTATACAGTACCCGATATCAATATCTTTACAGATCAAGAATGCCAGTCACATACCATCGCCCCCAAACTGTCAATCTTTCCACACTCTGCGTCGCTAGGCCTGAAATTTTACAACCCCTATAACGCAACACTTTGTTGATTCAGCTTTCATATCCTACCATAGCCCAAGTGGCCATAAAATTGTGAACATTCTATCTAATAGGCAGACTGTAGCTGTAACTTCCAGTATGAAACAGGGTACGGTGGGCTTTATTTGGACTGACGAAGGGATAACGCTATCGAACTGTAACAGTGAGGTAAATCTGGGGCCTACAGCCGTTGAATGTCCAAGGTAAGTTTATTTACGTTTCTCGACATCGTAGGATCCTAGGAATCTCTGATCTTGATTAGCTAATGTTACTTCAATAAGCCTGTTGGTGTGGCCTTCAATGAACAAGGGAGGTTTTATTTTACGTTGGATCAGACAGGGGAAGTTTTTGCAGCAACCAAATACGGGTGATGACGCAGGCGTTGTTCGTACAAATTCAATATTATCAAAACATAGGAGAGGCGCGAGGCTCCTCAAGCTAGCTTCTATTACAACCTGATTACAAGAGCCTTACTTGGATTTTTTGCGTTATATTCTGCTCCCTTATTTTTATCTGCGCCAATTATTTTCAAATTGTCTGCACCACGCTGCATACGCCTGAATATTAGGTTAGAACAAAATATGTGTCTAATTTGCGAGCCACTGATTGAATAGCGTTTTATATATTTCCTGAGCATGCCAAAATCGCCTACTAATAATCATTTCTGTGATTTTTACCCATCTAAATGCGAATGAAATATATATCATGATATTTAAGAAGTAGCGGATATTAGACAATTTATGTGAATCAAGGCTGTTCTTCAAATTTTTTATGGTCGCTATCTAGACACTGACGATGCCTGGACCGGCCTGAGAAGCGATAAGATCGCAGACTCGACAAGCTGGAGATGCGCTAGAGGGACTGTTAGCTTTGAAGAAAAATTTAAGAGCTTTTATTGAGTGGCTTACGTGTAGGAATAAGGAGGGGAAGTGAACGAGCCAACTAGGGTTATCCTTGTATCAGAACTATCAAAGATATTATTCCGTTGGACAGCATATCCTTCGAGGTCAGAGTCCAAGTTGGTTACAATCGCGAGCTGGGTATTCCGGAAATGGTTTTGCTCGACTAAAACTTGAGCACCCATACGAGAGTTGATACCGGATGTGGGAATATTAGTGTAACAATTGCTGAAAATATGGGCTGTTCCAAACCTCACAGAGGGCAAGCGGGAGTTGACGTTAGTGAAGGAGTTATGGTGATATGTTACGTGAAGTTTTCCTTGGTCTTCGCTAGCATTATTGTCTGAGTGACCAACGAGTGACCCTTTCCACTACTAGGAGTTAGCAAACCAGATATGAGTTTTGAATTATTTGATAAGAAAGTCGAGGTATGGCTCGGGCTTGTTATTTGAGAGATGTTTGGGAAGTATTAGCAATAAGCAATCAGAGGCAGGTGCAACTTACATGGTCACGGAATTTATTCCAAGAGATAGTCACTTGTTCTGATCCGTGGTTTATATCAAGAAGACCATCATAGTCATCTTTGCCGCCGACGAGACCAAGGCTGTAAAATTCGTTGTGATCTACCCACACACGAGTTGAAGCATCAATGTTTACACCATCGCCCTTAGGCTCAGGACTAAATTTGAGGTTTCTGATGATGACATTAGATACGCGGCGAACGTAGAGGCCACCACCTATCAAGCCAGAATTAGACCCCACACCCAAGATAGTAGTGTCAGCTGGAACTCGAAACGTTCCACAGTTGCTGAGAATTCCGCTGATTCTAATTACACCGCCAGTGGTACCGCTGAGGGCAGCTTCAAGTGCTGAGCATGAGGTAACAGTCACCCCGGAGCCGGAGCCGCCACCAGTAGTCCCAGTTCCGTATCCCTGGAGTAGATTAACAGCTGCATTGTTACCAGTACAGCTGCCACCAGAGGAAGTCGTCGAAACCGGAGCGGAACTGGTAGTGGTCGAACGAGTCGTGGTAGCGGTTGTCTTCGTAGATATGGTAGAGAGACCGGAAGTCGTAGTTTTTACTGGATTTGATGTAGTTGTTTTGGTGGAAGTGGTGGTGGTTTTAGATTTGGAGCTCGCGTTACCACAATCACCTTGAACACATTGGCTGTACCACTCATTGGAGAATGTACAGCACCATCCAGAAACACAAGTAGTTGGACCGGTCCAGCCGTTTCTATACTTTGTCAAATATTTATCTGCTAATTTGATCTATTTTCGACTTACCCGCCGCACTGTCCCCAAGGCTGAGCCTGGCCGAGAACCTGAGTTGCAAAGGCGAATATAAAGCAAAGGCGGAGTGTAGATTGCATGGTTATATTCGGTGAGAGAGAAGGGCGGCCTTTCAAAAATATAGCGTAAGAACTCGGTGCCTTTTTTTTTTCTGTTGCCAGAATTTTGAGAATTTATATAGTGCATTTGGAGTTAGGGAATTAGCATTGTGGCGGCGGTGACTTGCTTCCGACAGCCTTAGTTAGGCCCATAGGTTGTATATACTCCGGCGGTGAATATTTCTTCCACTTGAAAGTCGCGACATTTTGATGATGATTCGTATATGTTTACCATGAATTTTGCTAGACTCTAGTTTCTTATTTACCACGGCTGGTGGAGCATTGTCCCATGGTTCAAATATTTGTCGGAGTGATTGAGGATTGATGCCGAAAACATGGCTTTGTTTATCGGTTGGCGTTTGCTTGGCGAGTAAAAGCTGGTTACGCGCGCCATAGGCCAAGCGCCAGGAACAGAGTTGGACGTCTTGGAACATGAACTGAGAGGGTCAAGCCGGAGGCAGTACCCTATCGGTCCGTATCTAGAACACTAGAAAAATAAAGTGGTCTCCAAACCCGGAAGAATTATCATCAAACAGAGAATATACCTATCCATATCTTTTCTTGTTATAGCTTTGACGCCTAGCGGATGTATTCGAGCACCAACCCACATCTTTTATATTGAGACGGAATTAAAATATTAGATCGATTTAAAACGTACTGGTCAACTGTGGTGCGCTACTGGATTCGGAGCTCTACCGTAAGCTAGGGGAGACTCAACACGTGTCGGAAACAAGCAATCTACTCGTGATCTTGCAATCCGACTTCATCTACAGGCTGATTTCAATGTTCCTGCGAATAATGCAACCACTACACAGATGGATCAACAGATCGAGGCCGCCGACGGTAGCCTTGGTAATTGGTATGGCTTAGCCGACAAGCTACACTAGAAGGTCATATGTGATACATTCCGTCGCCGACATCTTCCAGGATATCCCAACAAGGCTGTCGATGTTTACATCAATGACGGTCGTGAGGGTGGTTATGGTTCATTGAGTGGGAATGACTTGTTCACAGAGAGCCTCTGGCAAGAAAATTACTGGGATGCCCAAGATATCTGGGTAAAAGCCAACTCCTTATGCCAATGCAGCTGCACAAGCAACCGGCGGCCCGAACGATCATGTCGAACCACCAATAAACAGCACCGCTTATTTGTACGCCCGCGTGAAGAATCGCGGCACAAGCGGATACGGTGCTGTTAGGGTTCGTGCTTTCAGTGCGGAGCCTGGCCGGACGATTGGTCTGAGATGGATGCAAGCCCAGTTGCTCACCCTCCCAACATTACGCCAGGGACAAACAATGGCATCATTGCCGGTCCTTTTACTTGGACACCCATTTAAGTCGGGCACGAATGCGTGTTTGTGATCACTGAGTGTGCTCAGGGCCCTGCGAATACTCAGGTCACCGACGCTAACGCACACGTTGAACACTTCCAGCTTGTTCCCTTCGATAACAATATCACCCGACGCAATATCATTCCACTGTCGCGAAGGGCAAGTTCAATCGCGGTCTCTGGGTTCGAAATCCGGACGACATTATGGGATTGATCTCACTGGTGTACGATTCTAGACTGCCTCGCGGATGGCAGTTCACAGCCAATCTCATCACCCGACCCAGATTCGTCTCGGCCCTCTGGATAAACGTTGGATCGACCTCGTTATTAACCGAGCTGCGAGAGCTGACGTCGCAACATCCGACAATCGTCCCACATTTACGGTGACGGGGCTTGATCGAGGACCGCGTGATCGGAGGCATGACTTACTATATCGCCCCGGATTCGGTGTTTGCACCACCTAGAAAGCCAATGGAAACTGTGGAGATGTTGGAAACGGTAGCCATGGCAGACATCGCGGCTGTGATGCAGGACATGGTAACGGGTTCTGTTTCCATATTAGTTTGTACAAAGAGATTACGAATTGCGGCGAAATTGAGGTTAAAATTCGCTTCGATAAGAAGTAAAAGGCTAGTGAGATATTCAGCAACCGATATATCTTTTTGGATCTTTGTCTTGTATTTTGTGCTAGGTAAAAGCGCAAAACAGGTAATTAAATTCATGGCAACATGATGGAAAATGTCGTCTTATTCAACATATTCTAATTTTCCGATAGTAGTTAAATTTACAGAAGAGAAGTAGCAACCGTGTCCTAGGAATCGTCCTCCCAACTAGCAATTGGGCATTACTAAGAGTCCATGCTTGGGGAGATTTTCTGCTTTAGTTAGGCTGGTTTCAGCACATACGCCCGGACCGCACTTTGTGACGTGGAGTAGATCCACGGTAAATTTATAAAACCGTTCCCCTGAGACATCTACTTTGTGAAAAAGCATATGTCGCAGTTGACCGATTGAACGCCTTGGACCTATTCAAGATCAACTTATGCGCCTCCAGACGCCTTTGCGCAAGAAAATGTTTAATGTCTTGAACCTTTCAGTCTTTTCTCCTTGATGCTTGATACAATCGATTAGGGGTGAAATGAATAATTCGAGGTTAGGAACTAACGAGACCATTGGAAGGCGTAAAAACCAATATAAAATACCTCCCACCCCCCGCGCCGCTACGATGGCTTTTCAGAGGGTGGGCAGGAATCCGAATTGAAGCAGGTTTCAAGCCATCTTCGACTTTGCAAAGTCTTTTTGTGATTGCTCGCCTATCAACTATTTTTAAATCGGATTGATCGACCAATGTGTTTAAGACGATCATTCTTAATTTGCACTTCATGGAATATGCGATATATCGATATTAGTCGGGACTACGAACGAACTATAGCGAGACTAGTATTGTCGCTACGTACTTTGTCAAGAAGGTTTTCTCAGTCGAAATTTTAGTCTAGATAGTAGCAATATCATGTAAATAGTGGTTTCGCAGCCGCGATCACTAATATTTTATATTCCCGGGATTTCCCGCTCGATCGCTGTCTTTAAGTATCACGTATGCAAATTTGTTTGTCAGCCCTCGCTAACTTGACCAAATGCTACCGAATATCGATAGCGATCTTTAGATCTGTAGATCAGCATTAGGCTTTGCCTGCAAAAGGTATCCCCGACCCAATGAGTTAGTATAATGAGTAATGGCAAGTTGTGAGCCCTATATAACGAGAGCAGTGTCGTTCGAACCCAAAAGTAATTCGTTTTCTACGCTCTATCCCCTCAAATTGTGCCCGCATCCAAGCCTTGCATCTGAGAGTACCCAAAAGCTTTGCAATTTGATTCTAAGTCTTATCTTGCAAAATTCTTACGAGTGCACGCGCAACCTAAACATTTAATAGCCCCCGAGCTCGCTCCAGACATAAAAAAATGAAGCGTTATCTCTCAGTATCACCTCCTACATCGCTAAGAGCAAAGAAAGCCCGTGTTATCCCCGAAGAAGCCGGCTTTTTTCCAGCTTGCCTATGGGAAGTTGCTCATTTCGTAGAAACTCAACCTTTTGCTAGTATCACCCGGACCGAGGCTATTGTCACCCGTAGTTTGCGCAGTATTTCAGCCCAGTATATGCGAGAACAAAAATTAAAACTCCAATTCAGACGATTTTCACATGGAACGCCAACGGAAAGAAATACCTCGAGCGAAGAATTCTCACAAGCTGATGCTGGAAGCACGTCTGAAGAAGAGGGCGATTTTGCGTCCATAGCTACCTCTTCGGAAGCTGACGAAAGCGAGTCGGAGCTACTTGACGATCCATTTGAGAAAGCTAGTGAAAGTGACCAACTAATTATTGGCTCACCAGCGCCACCGTTGAGAGAATCCGAAAGAATATTTTGGTCCAGCGGAGAGGATCCGATATATCTGGGAAGTCTGAGCCGGTATACTGCGATCCCTGCAGAATCAGGGGCCGCTGCTACTTTTAATACGTTAGCGAATGATATTTTCAACTGGTTGATAGATAATGGTGCAACAGTGTTTTCCTTCACACTACTAATGGTGGAAAAGACGCCAACTGTCGTGGTTTTCTCGGAGACCATGGATTGTCTTCCCTCCGAAACGCCATTCGATTTTCGATTTCTTTTGTTTCCTCAGACTTTCCAGGACTTCACAAAGATTTCCCACGCCCCGGTGTATGATACGGAGCCTCAAGACCCGTGGTATTCAGAGCAGTGTTTCCCCGGAGCGTCGATTGGATGCCACCAGACTGGCTCCCTTGGGGGCTACATTCGAGCCAAAAACGGTGAGATTTTCGCCCTCACCGCGGGCCACGTTGCTCGAGAATTTCAAAGCTCTCAGAAAGTGCTACGGGAAAAAGTGGAACTTACCTCACCAACGAAAAGCGATATGAATAAATCTCCTTGGCTGGGTCGGATGGGCAAAGCAAGAGCAAAAGGGAGGTACGAAGAAGAATTAAAAAATGCCAAACCAATCGTCGAAGCTTTGAAAGCGGACCCGAAGAATATTGAATTGCTGGAGCAGTCTGAAAATCTTAAAAAAGAGATCAAAGCATTTTCAGTCGCCTATAAAAGCTACCGTGAAATCGTCAGTTCAAAAAAGCCGGCCAAAAAATTTGGAGAGAATCTCGTCAGCTTTGTTGACATAACAAAGCTTGAAAAGGACGAAGGCGGGGAGGGTAACTGGCAGACAAATCGAGATTGGGCCCTTCTAAAAGTTATACCCGAGAGGAGGGGGAGAAATATTATCGAACTGCAGGATCGAAGCCTCAAGTTTGACTCGTTTGGAGCTATTAGCCCGGGTATGACTGTAGTAAAGAAAGGGCGTTCTACAGGTCTGACATTTGGCAAAATAAACGGAGTCGAGCTGAAGATTAAATTAGAGGGTTCTCGAAGCCCAACAGCCGAATGGGTCGCACTTCCCTTATCAACTGCTGAGACAAACGAGTTGGTACAAGATGGCCCCTTTGGCGGATTCAACATGGTCGACCTTCTAAATCGCCCTTTGGTCAGAGATGTTTTTGGTTGGGTTGGAGATTCTGGGTCACTTGTGGTCGAAATTAAGACACTCGCAGTTGTTGGGATGATAATTGGCGGGCTGCCGACTGTCGAGCCGCCCATGACAGCCGTGACGCCATTCACTGCTATATTCCGATGGATTAACGAGGAACTCAAACGGCAAGGATTAGAGCTTGATGAAACTTGTCTCCGAGTATAAATTGTCTAGTAATAATTTTTTAGGCCTTTGGCTTTTAGGATGAGCGTATACGCTAGCAAAGGTAGTGCATCTATTATAACTCTCATTATCAATAAACTCCTTCGCTCTTTGCAGTAACACGAAAGAAAGAAGAACAAGAGGAACGTAGACCTACCAGTTATCAGTTATTCACTTCGGGCACTGAAGTATCCCATTTATATATACTAGGGTTGCGGTCCTGGTGCCGGTATTCGCCCAACGATCCTGGGGCAGAATCGCGACTATATTAGTGTTTAACATGGTGTGGTAATGGTAAGGCTTTGTTTACCACGACCACTACCATTTGAATTTTAGTTACCATTTACCATTTAACTTATTGTACAGGGAAGTGAGACAACTCGGGAAGGGAGACAAACAACAAAGACCGTGTGTTCTATCACTATCACCATCATCATTACCATCACAATCAGTATTACTATTACTATTACTATTATCATTATTACCATGCCACCTAGGCCCAGATCTAGGCCATGTAAACCCCGTGATATTGAGTTTCCCCTAGGAGAATGATTCAAACTAGCTGTCAAAACTTATAAAAATAACAGTTTATATTAATTTAAGCAGCTATAGTTGTATATAATATATCCTATAAGATTCGGTGTCTTTCTTTCAGCTATCTACTATGACGATAAGCATACCAATCCTTCTACCACCCGAGGTTGGATGATGTCATAGGATGCTCGGGGAGGATGGCTGCGCATACGCTTGCATAAATAAGCAAGTCTCAGTGGTAAGCGATGCGCGAGTCCGAGGTGTTGGGTCTAACGTTTAACAACATGCTGACAAAAAAAGAAAACTATCCGACCGCTTTATACATTCACGGCCGGTAAGCATCGTGAATTCTAACTTCTAATGTTGAAGTGGCAGTAATGCGGTGTTACCCCTCTGAGATTTCCGATTCTTTTGGTTTTTGGGGCAATTAGTATTTACTGAGCGGGTTTAAAGGCTTCACCATAACGTACGGCACCGGCCACCAGTGCGAGCCGCTTAGCAAACAAGTGGACCAAACGGAATATACCGCGTTACCCACTATAGAGTTTAATTATTCTCAGCTGCATGGGACGGCCCCTAAGCTTAGGCAGTAGACCATAGGCTGTTGTATTATTGGTCTCGACCGCTTACTCAACCTTGTCAGGCTAAGGCAGGCAAAAGTAGAAATCGGATAGTCTGGCAGAGCATAGAAGAGGGGATAGGTGCTATAACTGACAACTTTATACCTTACTCCCAGAGATCTGGCTGTCAACCTACGTCCTCAGGACATCCAAGATGGTATTATCTGTGGCCCCATTCTAATTATTTTGTATCGACATATTTGCCATTTGGCACCGAGAACATCCATACGGAGCCTTGGAGGGATTAAGTGAGCGAAGCGTGTTAGTTGCGCCTAATGTTTGGCCGATGAAACCCTATATGTAAGCCCGTCACAATTTCGCGCATGCATATGCGAGGCTGGGCACATTGGGTGGTTCCTCGCCAGCCATTTGCGGGTCTAGAATGGATTTGCAGCTATTACTAAATTGATTATTCATTTCGGAGGACTGGTTAGCCGCGGCGGAAAAGTGAAAAATCAACTTCGTACACGATACAAGTCCTTGTGGATTACCCTGATGTCGTTCTAACAATACGCCATGACTAAAAGGAACCATCTAGGACCAGTTAGCCATTCTGGGATAACATTTGAGCTCGCGGTCGTACAAAACCTCAGTACTCCCGTAGCGTCCGCGTAAATGCGTCTTTTTCTCTTTCTTGAAAGACGGTATAGTGCTGCGGGGTAGTTACGGAGCAATCTTTACACGCCCGTGTATTACAAAAGTTGCGTTGTATCTTGGCGGTCTGATATCCGAGATAGGCACTAGCAAGGGAGCGGGAAAAAACGAACGCGAGCCACGTACTACCATTCCGCGACCCACCTCCTTCTCTGAAAAAGGCCAATGAATTCAGTCGCATCGTAAAGGCAAACTTCCAGTGCATATTTTAGCTCTTTGGTTGACAATGCAGTAAGCACCAATTGTGGAAAGAACTACAGGGATTCTCTGGAAGAAACCTTGTGATCAAACAGGAAAAACGAATGCTGGGGAGGTAGAGTCCAGCCTAGGATTTAGTCTCCCAGAAAGTTCTATATTAAAGGTAGGCGGGGCACCCCAAAGTCGACCCGGTAACCTGGTCCACGGTCTACTTTATCAAGCCAGGTCTGTGTGTGTTCCAACCAAAAGCTAACCTTTCAACCCGCCAATATGGCCGTCCTAGCCGACTTCAAGGTTGACGACCCTAACTTCTTTATCTATGGTAGCATCTTCCTCGTTGTGGTGTGGATTATACAGAATTTTGTCCGCACGCGGAGTCAGAGACTACCTCTGCCTCCAGGTCCGAAAGGTATCCCTATCCTAGGGAATATCTCTGATCTTCCGCCGAAGGGTCTCCCAGAATGGCAACACTGGGCGAAAATGAGGAACCGATTTGGCCCGCTTAGCTCTGTAACTATACTTGGCCAAACCATTGTACTCATCCACGATATCGACCTGGCAATTGAACTCTTGGAAAAGAGATCATCAAAGTTCTCCAACCGACCGTCAATGGAATTCCCGAAAATGCAAGTTATCTGATGAGCTAATCGTACGGCGGCATCCCCTACTCGAAATAGTACTAACTCTGATCTCTTTTAGGTGTGGATATGGGCATGAAATGGCCATATTGCAATGTGATACATACCACCGCCAATCCCGCAAGCTAGCCGCGGGACAGATGGGATCTAAAAGTTCAATCATGAAATCACACGATTTGATCGACCTGCAATGTCGACGATTTCTTCTGCATACTCTAAAAGATCCTCAAGGCCTTGAACTCAACTTGCAAATGTAAGTTGTTGTTTTTTCTTGAATCTTTGGCGGACCCACATCAAAATGATCCCACAATTCGCCAATAGTGGACCCATTTAGCACAGACATAACTTGCAAGACTTTGGCTAATAGTATATATTTGTAGTCAAGCATCTTCAATTATCCTTGACATGCTATTTGGTTATAACGTTAATCCTAATGGTCGAGACCCCCTTGTTGTACTCGCAAACAAGTTCATGGCCGAATTTGGCGAGGCAATAGTTGCAGGTGCTTGGCTGGTCGATATGATCCCCTGGCTTCAGTACCTTCCAGACTGGCTGCCGGGAACTGGATTTAAACAAACCGCCAAAAAGTATCGGAAAACTTATGAGGATACAATGAATATACCGTACGACTTTACTAAACAGCAAAAGGTACAAGGCAGAGACCGACCATCATTTATTTCGAGCACCTTGGACGTGAACCCTAATCCAAATACAGAGGAATTGGACTTAATTAAAAATAGTGCGGCTTCGATGTATGGTGGGGGTGCCGATACTACAGTCGCTGCTCTGGGTTTCTTCTTCTTGGCTATGACGTTGTTCCCTGAAGTGCAGGTAAAAGCGAGAGAAGAGCTTGATCGTGTCATAGGATCAGACAGACTACCCACTTTCGAGGATCGTCCCAATTTGCCATACGTGGAAGCTGTCGTCAAAGAGACATTGCGCTGGATCCCGATCGCACCGCTTTGCGTTCCTCACACTAGTAATGAAGAAGATGAATTCCATGGTTACAGAATTCCCAAAGGCGCCATTGTGGTGCCATCTATCGCCTGGTTCTCTCAAGATCCCAGCGTCTACACAGAACCGCATCTTTTCAAGCCCGAGCGCTTCCTTGGCGTGTTTGGCGTGGACGAACGCGATCCATACAATTGGGCCTTTGGGTTCGGAAGACGTATCTGTCCAGGACGTCGTCTCGCCGACGCTAATCTATTTCTTACCATCGCACAAAGTCTGGCTGTCTTTGATATAAAGAAGCCAGTGGATCCGAAAACAGGTTTAGAGGTTGAGCGGCTGGTTGGTGCCACACCTGGCCTTGTATCCCGACCGACAACTTTTATCTTTAGCATTACCCCTAGAAGTGAGAAGCATAAAACACTTATTATAGCAGTTGAAGCTGAGAATCCTTGGAAGGATGGTGATGCTGAGTATCTCAAAGGACTTGATATCTAAGATAGAACGTTGTTAATATAGCAGCTACGTTTTAAAATTGAAATTGAATTTGGTTTCTAAGATAACTACAGCCTCCTGGTGAACTTTGCCTCACAAAGGTATTTTTGAGAAGATAAGGTATCAAAATAAAAGCAAAAAAGCCAAAGCTAAAGTCATGAGAAGTTCCCGGATCTCAAAAATAATATTAGTCTCGTAAGCCAGATGCTAGTACATGCTTCCGGCAGAGGCCTTGCAATACAGGTCCAGGAAAGGACCGGCGGTTCCGGTTGGTTTATAAGACAAAATTAATCCAGGTATTTGATGTATTCCTAATTAAGGCCTAGGTTAACGACAAAAGATACCGGACAAGTATAACCTCCTTCGGAGTTGACGAGTCTACCTAAAATGTTTTCAATTCAATTAATTCGATTGATCCAGACAAAATCCGATTCTTGGTCCAAAAAAGCGGACTGTCTTCTTGACTATACCTGAATCAGAGTGTATCGCTAAAAGCAAAATAGGGCACCGCCGTTAAGACCTCTCTCTTGACATGGCTCACCCCTCGGATAGAAACGTGCAGAAAAAAGGATTTCCTCGTTTCCGTGGAATCCCTATTACTTCCTGGCATATTCTCCTTGCCTAAAATACATATTGGTCGGGGAGCCTCCGTCTTAAAGCCGGGAGTGATTCCGCCCTGACCAAAAAACAATGTGCCAGTCTTCGTAATTCTTGGGACTCTAAAATGTTTGCTTAGCTACTTTAAAATGTAAGGGGCCAAAGCTCGTGGGTTGTGGAAATTATGATTGAATGAGTTTCTGAAGTATTCTTACATATGATTCCTCACCGAATGGGTAACAAGACGCACGTAATTTAGCTCTGGCATGTTTCAATAGCTCTGGTGTTCCGAAGTTGACCATTGGGTGGCAAAGACGTATTTATTAGTATCTGAGACCGCATCCGAATCGAGTTACAGCATATCAAATATTACAAGTAGCTCGAGGGTCTTGGGAACTTCGTTAGCTGAATTTCTCCACGCAATTCACTTTGCTCCATTATCAACCCTCTGTTTTAGACACGGAAGATGAATGCCTACAAATTCGACAGAACTTCATGCCTGCATTCGGCGCAGCATATTCGCCATTTCATTAGTATCGCAATACAATGATTGGACAACAGGAGTTCCTCCCTCATTTCAATCTGATATTAATATCTGCTCCAGACACTCTGGGTAGTTTTTTTGCAGCTCCTTTCCGAATCTTGAAGCTCTAGGCCCAAATTACTGCCTCTACGATCCTAGTTAGCCTCGAAGGTAATGTTAGACAGCAGCAGCATAGTCCGAGTCAAAGGGGCCTGCGAGTGGCACCGATTTCCTTTGTCCGTAGCGAAAGATATGATTTCGGCCAGCCACTTAGAACGGCCTTCTCTGCATACCCAACCACATTTCCTCCAAGGCCAAACCTTGGACCGATCACGTGTAACCCGTACCTACCGATAGTTCACATGAATGTAGCATAACACCCCATTTCTTGGGAACAAGGCTCCATTGAGCCATTCACCAAAGATTTAATCGGCGAATAAGGCGTCGTTCCCGTTGAACGTGTTGCTTGCGGTTCAGTCGTTCCTTGCATGAAAAGCGGGTGGACTAACTATGGATCAGGATTAGCCGACGCGACGTTTTTCTGAAAGAAGAAGGTGGGGAGGTTGATGGCTACCTAGGACATTCCACAAGCAAGCCTTCGTTAGGAAATAACTAGTCTCGGGGCTCGAAAATCTACATATTCTGGTAGATTTGAGATCCTGCTATTGCGGTAGCTGTCGGCTCGTCGCTGATGTCCAATGGTTTATTGTTCATGTCGCTCGTGTTGGTGGGAGAGGAACCTGCCAAGTAACTGCGGCAGCAGCAACACAGTCGAGTTACAAGGCTAAGTGAACTCGTCGTAACTCACGCTGTTACGAGACTAGATTCAACCACAAATTGCAACGACGCGACTCTCGTAACTAGCAGTTGTCCTGCAAAATCACCAATAGAGCGATGATCCCAAGATAAAATAGATGTCATACGTTGACACAGAAATTTTACCCCACGTCTACCTACAACCACCAATATCATGCATCCGTGAAGTCTCTCCGACCGCTTTACGTATATTCTAGCCTTGTGAACCCTGAAGCTAGCGCGCCATAGGCTACCAGAGCATGCGTGAAGACCAGTAATGTGGACATCCTAAGCACACGTGCTCTGCACTTTCGTCATATGCTCAACTATAATGCCCCAAGTGTTATGGCGACTAGATTTGTGGGGAATACCAAAAGGCTATGGGAAGGAGGTAAGCTTCCCTTGTATAAAGAAATGCCCTGCCCAGAAGAAAGAAAATCACACTTCGTCGAAAATTATAGATTTCGCCTACTTCCAGATTTACTGCGCGCAACTATACTCAAGTATTTGGTGTTTCAAGCCTCCTCTGCTCTACAATATTTAGACAATATGTATGCATCTCGCAGCCTGCTTACCATCGTCGCTTCGGCGATCACGATGATTTCGCTGGTCCGGGGAGCCTCTAATATGGTACCTGACTACGAGGTCAAGCTCCTAATGAACCCAACCGCCGTTCTCGGGACAGACAAAAAACTTACGCCGACTGTCCTTTCTACCTTTGGTATGCCCACTACGGTCACAAAAATGAACGTCCAGTTCCTCGACAAGAGTAACAAAGAGATCTACAACGCTGGCTGGAGCCCGCGTATCCGCAAGATGGAAAGCGAGGACGATTTTGAGCTTACTTACAAGAAGCGTTATAACGTCACTGGCGGCGATATCGACGCCGCTCTTACTACCGCCAAAAGTGAGGATTTTGACTCTACCGACACAAATTACGGCGCGCAGATTGAGTGGGGCTACCAGAAACAGACCCTCTCTATCAGCCGCCAAAAATCCGCTTCTGGCTCTGGCTACAGTGGCATGGACCTACCCGGTCAGAGTAACTCTCGCACATTCCTGATCGACGATGAACCGGACAAGTTCAACGACTGGCTTTATAATAACTGGGGCACCAGTGCCCTTGCTTCGGCCCGCATCTTCGGACCCATCCTTGCAAAGCGCTCGATTGGGACGTGGAGTGGCCTGCAAATCTACATTGAGGTCTGGCCCATCAAGGACGCTGCAGGCACTGGCATCGAGTACATTGTCGAGGCATCCTTCAAGACTACCAGTCGCACTACCGCTGCAACTAAGCAGGCTGATCTTATCACTTTCTTGACCAACAAAGGTTGGTTTCTTGCCCAAGATTCTTTGAAAACACAACTTATCATGGACCGCTACTAAGCGGTATGTCCATGTTTGCGATCAGCGCCATATGCCATATAGCATAGTTAATTATGGTTAGCCGCCGTTAGCAGCCATTAGTTTTCGTAGAGTGGTAAATAGGCGAGTTTGGGTCAGGAAAACCTTACACATCTGATCGAGTCCTGATATAATGGGAAGAAATTGGTATATAAAATTGGCATAAAACCTCCAAAATATGATATAATAGCGTTGATAGAGCTTTAAACTCTCGCAAAAAAACAACCCCTAGACTTCTGTAACGCCTAAATTCTTTCTAGGCTTTGTTTAGTTGGACCAATCAAGGCACAATATGCAGGATTCTTCAAACCTCTATGACACAGGAAATATAATCTACGAATGATCTTTGATACGCAAACAGTACTTCATTAACGAGCTCCCTCAGTGAGGGGCACCTTATAGGCCTACCGCTCATAAATTTATGTTTGATTTCTGAACTCTTATATAAAATTAATCTTATCTTGGTCATATTTAGGCCGCCGCTCGAGTCTTCAAGCGAGAGAACCGGATAGCCGCCCTGCTATAGCGCTAGTAAAGAATCCATTTTATTCGGATCCGCCCTGTATCTACAAGTCTCTAGAGTTCAATAGAGCTTAGAAAAAATAACGCGAGTTTTAAGTATGTTGGGAAGCTGTACCGACCGCGATCTAGCTATCTTAAGATTTGTAAATTCATTTAGGTATTTTCAACCGTCGTATGGATGAGGCAAGTTAAAATCTCCACTCCCTAATAAATGTTCAACATTCTTAGTGCGATACCCAAAAATAAAAATGGACTATCCTCTTGGTTTTGATGAAATGAAGGCCTTTTTGTGTGTGAATTTCGGCTCGTTTCGATTAAAGACAATATTTAAATGCAAGTTATAGCCCTTAAGTATCCACGGGTTTCAGCAACTGTTATTAACCGATAAATATTTCCTCCTTTAGTCTGGGCGCTATGAACCTCAGATTAACAGTAAGACCCCTTGTGGCAAAATGTAAAACCTATGAAATAGATAATATCTTTGGAAGTGATAATTAAGCCTATGAAGTGATCTTAGATGGCTGTTATCTAGAAACATTAGCATATGAGTTGAAGAAGGCAAACTATGAAAGCGCCTGTTCACAAGCTCCAAATCATGCCATGATTTTGTGTTACGATTAATCGCCTTGAAGTCTAGATATATAATGCCACCATATATCCAACCTTCATCTCCTTTTGATCAGAATATCCATACAGTAACTCAAACTTTACGAGCTTGTCAAAGAGAAACGAGAGTAGAGAAGAGAAAGTGTTGGCCGCGTTGTAGTCGTGGACAGCGTTTCCGCTCGGACAGCTAATATCTCTCATATTCAGCCTTCGGCAATTACTTAAACTACTAATTAAAATTTGACAGCTAAATTTTCCGTATTTGAGTGGAATGCGGGCAAGTTAAACGTGCAGACTACACGTTTGATGCATGTATTCCTTTAGCCATGGAAACGGAGTTCTTGAATTATTCCTTTGGATGAAAAACTGACCCCCCTGTCAAGCGATTGGGAGTCACAAGCCTCTTTGCGTCAGGATTTTGAGATGAGTAATCATTCGAATTTTGTCAAGGGAGGGGCTCTAGGGAAGTGCTACTCCGACCCAGAGGTTCATACTTGCAGTGTTTTTGATTCATCGGTTTATGAATAATCTGTACATCCTTCCCAACGCCGAGTACGCGAGTTCTGTTCATTCGTTCGTACGCAGATCTCGTAAACCCACTAGTATTATTAACGCGAGTGGTTTCAACAAAGTCTGGGCGCCAATGTCACTTTATGCAAATTGACGGTGGATTTAAGGCTTGCATGTGTAAACTTCCTAGTTCTCAGTGTGTGGGGCTGAAAGAAAAACCCCGCTTTGCCTTGGTATTACTTTTCACACATTTTGGGACCGTGGTTGTGTGATTCCGCTTTTCTTAAAATTTGCTTTTAAGCCTAGCGATGTTGCAATGGCTATCAAAGCTGATATAATATTAGGTCTTGCCTGCCAACCTCGTCGAGCTTGCTAAGAATCGATTTCAAAAATCAGAATTCACTCCATACGATATCAAATAGTTGACCTAATAATGTCCGCAATAAGATATCAAAACTTACCTTGTAATACCCAATCCGAGGATGGAAGCACGGTATAATACTTGATTTCTCTGCTATTGAATTAGGATTTCGCACTCTGTCTCAACAAAACTTGGCTAACTATCTGTAAAATATTCACTACCAGATATCGAAAATAGCGGTAAAGGGCTCGGGTTTGGTGTCGTCACAAACTTCTAGTTTAAAGGTTCGACACTTCAACCGAATATGGACTTGATGCTACCTGGCATTTGTGCTGCCGTTAGTGGGTAAAACTAAATTTCAAATTTCATTGGCGTATAGGCTTCTTCGACAGCTAGTGGAATAGAGGACGGTGCTTATGTTACGGACATGATTCCTGGGCAGGTCTTACGATTCTTTATTCTCAGGGCTCTTCTTTCGACACTCATCCCTCTTGTGCTATCCGCGTACTATGTGGTCACCTATTTGAGATGGTTGCGATATCCTGAGGACAGCGGCGAAAGATGGCAAGTCCGAGGCTACCTCGATAACGCTGAATTTGTTAGCTATTCTTGGTTTATACTAGGCACATTCGCTTTGAATCTCGGTACTTACGCACTCGCCGGATCTGTTGCGTCGATGACAGCGACTGCGGCCTGGAATCCTAGGAACGCACGACGGTACGATTTCTCTAAGCCCCAAAACTTTCATTTCTGGGCTAACCCCACATCACAGTCTTCTTGACCTTGCGGGAAATACTTTCGCGGACCCGAGTAGTTGGATAAAGATCCCGCTCGTCATAGTAAAAGGCAGAGCGAGTGATAATGGCCGCCTGTGGAATTTTCTCACTGTAATAAATATTATCGGATTTCTTGTTTGGCCTCTTACTGGTCTTACAATGCAAACAACGGATGGTTATTCCGTTGATACTAGAGGAACAGCCGATGGTGGAGTGGTATTAGGACACAACACCACGACCTTTCCGTAAGTTGCCTAGCTTTACATTTAACTAAGTAGCCCTGTCGCGGAATATTTCACTAAGCGATACAAAATAGAATTCGCGACCCTAGTTTCATACTTCGGGATACACTTGTTCGATTGCAGACCGGAAACGAGCCCGAACTACCGTGGGGTCAAATATTTAATGCTGCTGCTGCGGAAACTAGATTTAACGTAACTACAAGGAACACTCTCCCAGAAAATGTGACCGACCCCATCTTTCTTACATTGCAAGCGGAGAATCCATATGATGTGTCCCAAGCTTTTGGAGTTCTGGTCCGTTACAATTGTGTGGTAGTCAATTCTATCTCTCAATTCACTATTCTCGATAAACGGGAAGATACTAGCGCTGATAGAGGCAGCAATGGTCGAATATACGCTGTTGGGCCCGACGAGACCGGGTCCTCGATTATAGTGTTACAGCGTTGGGATGATGAATCTAGATTTGTTAGTAATACGCTCGCTGCCATGGAGATAGGGACGAGCGTTCCCTATCAGAATCTCACATATGAGGGAGCATATCTGAAAGGAGAGTACGGTGGTTACTCTAATGGTTCATATGGCACCGCCGGTATTGACAATCCCACAATTCTCGAGGTTGCCTTGTGGCAGACTCTCAGTATTAACAACACAGGTCCTGCGGATATCAATTTCAGGGGTGTTGAGAACGATATACCAGAGTTAAGGGGTTTGTATCCGCAAATACTAGACGCCAATGATAATATCACAACTCCAGAGGGTAGAGCCATTGGCTGCCGTTGCTTGGCAAGTTCAGAACTGGGATTCGCAGATGTTGATGGTGCGACTTCAACATACTCGGATTTTACGTTGATCCAAGACATAGGGTTCGGGAATCCCGGTCAGAATTTGGTTAAAAGATTTGAGAGAGGTATATTGCAAATTCTTACCGGCAACTTCAATCCGTATTACTCGTTTTTCCCAAATATTTTCAGAGTTCCCGACGATCAGACATTCGACAGGGGCTGGTATCTTTCCTTGTGGAGATCTACCGGATTAATCTGGAGCTATACCCAAACTGCTGACCAGGTTAGAGTCGCGACCAGTCCGATTCAGGCGGAAGATCTTAAAAATATCCTTGTGAGATATCATAAAGCCTATGCCTTGGAACTCATGTATGATGGCTTCTCTAACACCGACCAAGGGAGATATTGGTACAACCCGAATGTCCAACTTGCACTCAAATCAATGGTTTTGATTCCTGGTGTTATTCCCCCGATAGCCATACTTATTGCTCTAGGGATTTGGTCCACCAGCATAGCCCTCATTACAATTACCTACCAGTTCAGGAGAAGGTGGGCAGAGAAGCTTGATACTTTTAACATGTTTAAGCTTGGTGTTTCTAGGCCCGGAGGCGTAGAACCAGAGGACCTGTTGGTAAAAGGCAAAAGGGGCTTGGAGAAACTTTCGATATAACGGAATCTTATATTTAAGTTCTGCGAAGTATCGACACGGTCTAAAACCTCAATCTCTTGGCACTGTCACAGAATTATAAAAACTACATTTTTTGTTCCTACTTGTCTTATTGAAAATAACTGGTTTATATTATCAGTCATATCAGGCGGGCGGGTTCATGGTCTACGCTCTATTTTACGAATCAAATTCGGTTTATTCTTATCTGGATACGCACGCCTTTAATTTTCCAAGGAAGCCTTGCATAAGAAGCTCGAGAATGATTTTTTCATTCCCTTGAGATGTGCTTAGGTCTAAGATTAATATGATAGCCTATTACGCACCTTTAGCCACTCCTGATAATTTTCCGCGCTGTACCGCTGTCTATTCAAATCTTGTTACGGAATTTAACGCCGTTTTGACGGGCCTCTTTGTTTAATTCAAGCAAATTTCTGCTTCGAGATAATTCTAAGCCGCCATAATTGAGTACTAAACTTGAATTTTACATTGAGTTGTACTTAATAAAGTATACACAGCCTGAATAAGTGTTTGCCTCTATATGTACATGGCGACAATTATAGAGTAACTACCGCTAAAAGCAGACTTGGTGGTTGCTTTTTCGTAATTTAGGTTGTGGCTACTTTGGTGGGAGCCTTGCTCGAAGGGCGTGGTCCGGCAGTTTTGCCGCAGAACCGGGGGAGTAAGAGTAGGGTGGAACGACAGCGTCCTCTGTGGCCCGTTCTTGCCTATCAACATCCATATTTCCTAAATTTGTTACATCCTTTGTGCCAGTTATGCTATCGTAAGCGTTGCCTGAATCAAGAAGCTTGAAGCAGCAGCGTACGCGTCGATGTCGTACGCGTCGATGTTGTACAATTCAGCGCTCAAGTCCGCGATTTTTTGAGAGGTTACCAGATTTTCATGTGCATTATCCATAAAGTTGCACTGATACTCAGGCGGAATAAAGGTAAAGCATGCGACTTCGCAAACTTGCAGCAAAAACGGGCTAGTTATTTGGACTTTGAAACATCGGGTGAACTCTCCTTCGGTTTGCTCTGTGCTCAGATTACAAATCCATTGGCGCCTCTGATTTTAGCTTGATTTTTGGCGTTTGCCACTTTGACTAGATCGAGTTATCTAGATATTCGCGGTCAAATTGAGAAGAAATGCTCGAACGGGAAGGTTTATGGCGTGCAAAAGTGGTCACAAGGCTAGTTCGATGTATTGTAAAACAACACCATGTATTGTAAAACAGCACTATGTATTGTAAAAATATTAAATGTAATGTAAAACCACAAGCTGGCAGGCTGGCTGGCCATCAAGCAAACTGGCCATCAAGCAGGCTGTCTACCAAGCAGGCTGTCTACTAAGCAGGCTGTCTACCAAGCAGGCAGGCAGGCAGGCTAGTTAGTTGGTTATTAAGCCAGCCTGCTTAGTGGCCAGTTTGCTTGATGGCCAGCCAGCCTGCCAGCTTGTGGTTTTACATTACATTTAATATTTTTACAATACATAGTGCTGTTTTACAATACATGGTGTTGTTTTACAATATTTTGCATGCTATATACATAAGTGTGGGGTTTGTAATACATCCCTGTTTGTTCGGAATTACATTGAGTACTGAATTTCAATACAGAACTTGTGACCACTTTTGCACGCCATAAAGGTTCTTATTGATCTCAAACTCACTAGATCGATGAAATATATAATTGTTTAATATCAAATGCGAAGAAAAGAAAGTGCATTGCCGCGTTGTGATCGGTTTCCTTCCAAAGTTTTTTGCACCATTACAAACCCTTTTTTGAATGTGGGTCCTTATGGGGCTTGCTGCCGAGCGGTTATTTCCGATACTTAAGTCTCATCATGCATGCACGATACCCCTGCAAAAAAGCTTAAAGCAGAGGCGAAGCTTGTTCGCACTTGCCGACTTTACCACAGGGCTCTCCAGCGTTCGATCAGTAATCATAATAGTATATAGCGAACTTCTCTATTCGCCCTTCCCAGGCTCGTTCCTAGCTCCTTGTGTCCGAATTTCCGGATCCTATAACTATGAAATAACTTCTCATATATCGCGGCCGTGGTTGCCTACCGGATTCGGCTGATTTAAGCATTCCGGCCTTAGGCAGCAGTACTACTGCCCTTACTTCAAATTGCGAAGGCTGATGTCTCAGCTAATCAGTTTAGAATACGTACATACTAATGGGAGGTCGCTAGCGCTGGCGCCGGACATATACCCTGATTCGACCACCGGTCTAAGAAAAATAGTAGTCCCCATTGAGCCTGCGGTGCGCAGTTTTGAAGAAGGTTTACTACTAAGCCTGACTGGAGCACCGCGAAGAACGGTCTCTGTACGATATAGTTTTGGTTAAAAAATTAGTTAGAGATATATGGTTGAGATATTTTGCAGCATTCAAACGTTAAAAGGTTTATCGTTCAGAGAGGAATGCCCTATTAGCTGTTGAGAGCTACATGACAGCTCCCTAAGCTGCCACTAGTGTATATTCGTCATGAATTTAGGTCCTATTTTGACCACCCAGACCTCGTTCTGCTTGGACAGAGCAGCCATCACTTTAATGCTGGGGCCTTAATTCAAGACAACTCCAACTTCACTAAAAGATGCCCTAAACGGGCCTAACATTTTTGAAAGATGTTTCAAACGTTTATTTGAGCTAACTTCCCAGAAAACGGTGACAGGATAACTGTTTGTATATTATAGAGCTGCAGAGCTGAAACAAAAAAGTAACGTATGGTATGTGATGAGGCTTAGAAACAGGAAAATCAGCAGATTATCCCATTAGGACAGCAGCTCTCTCCACTGCGGGTACAACCATTGCAACAATGCGTGCAAGAAAATTCCGCAGCTGGAAGTTGGTCTGGAAAACATTGCCTATTGATATCTACGCCCCAGCACCTCCAACTTCCAATCTGGTCATTAAACCCTATTGAGGTCAGATCATTGTTTCCAGGCCAAAAAATGGTTGTTTTTAGAGCTGAGTTGTAGTCACAATTCGAAGTGCTACCAATATTCGAAGTTAATTCGATTTTTTATCAAGTATTTCAAGGATTTCTCACCCATAGAGAACGCAGGCAGTACCTGGATCAGGCCCGAAGGAAGAAATAGAATATGCCCTGGTGCAAGTCGAGAGTTAAGAATTAAATTGTTTTATTTTGGCAAAATTAATCCGCAGGTAGCGGTTGACAATTATCTTACCATGGCGATGTTAAAGAAATACAATCAACCAAAGGTTGGACTTTATATCCGCAGTCGCCGTCAAAATGGATATCTTGGCAAATGTAAATCTACGGTGATTTAGATGTATTAGTTTTCTAATGTTCCCAAGTATATAGAGAACATTTCACTTACGCCCCCAATAGTCCGCTTTTGCAAGTTGCCACTTGGCAAATCTTCATATTTAATGATATTGAAAGGTTCTTGTTCATGAGCCTCCATCTCGGCAGAAGTTGGCAGGGCTTGTATAGCCATAGCACCAGTGACACCTGCAAGTACGAGAAGTTTGAGGCAAAGCATTCCTCTTCCACGTTGGAATTGGTGCTATTTTGGTTGAAGAAGAATACCACTATTTTAAAAGGTAGGTAATAGAACCAGAGTTTTCGTTAAATTCAAGAGTATTCAAGTCGTAAAAAATATTGAAATAATTGACTGTGCTATATCGCACAATCGATCAACTTATAGGGGTTTTTGAAATTTGAATTGCTTTGACAACCGGCTTGAGTAGTTCTAAGTAATATGGCTTTCGTCCTGGATTTTGGTCTGATGTAATTTTCGCTGTTTATCACTGTGTCTAAATTGGCCACCAGAAGAAACATAGTCCGTTTCAGATGTTCCACTAATACCAACGTTATAGTAACTATGAATTGCATGATATTGTAACACAGGAGCCCCGGCTATTCTCAGGGTAACTGACATCCAGAAGAGCAAAAAGACCTTTTTTCGTCGTAGCCGCGTCACCCCTGAACTAATGTGTAAAATATATTGATTACTCGAGATTCCGAATGTAAGCTTACAACGAAATAGCGAACGAAACTCCACCGAAACAAGGTTCCTAGCCAATACCTAACATTTTACCGCTGTTTAAACCTGGTCTGGATATATGTACCTCGAACGGCTACTTGAAGCTATTTTTCGAACAAGCACAAGGTAAGACTCAACAAAATAAGAAGTGGTATCAAAGTACAAAGAATGAAATCATTCGAGTCAGACTTACGAGCTATCGATCCTAGGCCACGTCGAGGTTACGAATGGCGCTATATGATCATGTGGCTCTGAACCACCGGGTAGCCAAGCCGCTGTAGACACCATGCGCTCGCCTATATCTTACTGTGTTGTTTAGATACACAACAGAGTTGATGAAGTCTTACAATGGATCCCGATAGTCACCGTCATCCAAAGGCTCCAAATTTCAAAATCGCTTTCTGTTTTCACGGGCTCTTAAATCTATAAATGTATGTATGTGTATACATAGAAATAAGATATTTTCAATGTCGCGGAGCTTGTGGGAGTAGTATAACTAAATTGATAAGAATGATATCTAACTATACTAAAGGTAGCTAGTGTACGAGTAAGCAAAGGCACTTGGTGAAAAATCCAATCAAGTGAACCAGCAATGAATGCTACGAGCCCAAAAGTAGGTACGAGGGTCACCCCCCACAAATCCTTCAGGAGCATAGATCGCTCCAGATATTTGTCCTTGACAATTGAAATCTGCGTAAAGGATGCAGCCGGTGGCTAGGTTATTGCACAGAAATTAGCTTGTCACCGGAACGAGAAAACCTCAAGAAATTCTTGGTTTATATTCACATTGGCCAGGGATAAGAACCGCGACTTCCACTTGATCAACGAAGTTGGCGCATTGGTTGTTGTTCAGATACTGAGACCAACACAGTTGCCACCTATTGCTCACGCGAACATTTAGATTAGCACTTACTGTTTCCATGAAAAGCAACTTCAAAAAAACTTCAATTGTTCTGAATGTACTTACAATTCATGACAAAGATATACATCCCCTTGATTTCTTTTCACGAGACCATCTTCAAATTTGTCTTTTTCTGGGGGTTCCTATTTAATTTACTAAGTAATCATTGCTTTGCAGGAAATGGGTATTTTGAACGGATCTAACAGTGACTGCTACTGGAGATGTTAAGGTCTGAGAAACAAGCATGGACGCGAGGAAAATGAATTTGGAGAGCATGTTTCCGATTCGTTATTCAAAGTATAAGTTGGAACAGAAAAGATAATGATTATATGATTAGAGAGTGGATGTCTGGAAGCTGTATGGCTTGAGAAGCCAATTTGCTGGCCAAGTATGAGAACATAAGATAAAATTCAACAGGCCCATTTATATAGTTAGTGTTCTTGAGTTTCAATCTCAGCACCATATTGCACTTCCCGGGGTACAATCCTTGGAGAAAGCTTGAATTAAACCATGCCCTAACCAAAAAGAAATTAATCAAAATCTCCATATTCGCTTTGTGCGATCCATATATTGCATTTGGGATCTGCGTTGCGTCTTAACTAGGCTGGAAGCTTATTTCGCAGAATGCGCAGAGCCAATACGGGTTACAGTTAAATTGCAATTACCTGCACTAATGCTAATGTTAAGCAGGGACAAGGAAGGTAAAAGGAATACGAACAGTGCGAACGTGTTGGTCCAAGCAAGAAAGACAGAAATTCTAACCGAGTGGTGGGTTAACGTGATGAGATGGTAAGGTCCAGGATTTGTGATAGAATAAGAAGGGTAGCGATTTGCGCTGGCGAAATACAGCAACCGACGACCGCCTGCTCTGCGAAGCCAGCTCCTTGTCGAGCTAGGTGTTATAGATTAAAACCCGAAACAATAATAGTATTATTGCTAAACGCGACGGCTAAAAGGGCCTATAAGTATCTCGACTGATATCTCGATTGAAACTCTTTTCAACGAGCACAAAAGTCATCTTCCTATTAAAGAATATTTGAAAATACAAGCTTTTCAGTCAAATGCAAAACGAACCTAGAATGCCTCTTTATCTCGGTCTAGTGGTTTCCTTTTTGTTGTTGAGTGTCACAAACGCCGTGCCGTTCGACAAATATCGTAAGGAAGTTAGCGAAGGAGTTGTAAGAACACTCACATCTAGACTCTGACAGCCCTGACAAAACGAAGCTGGGATATATCTAAAGATAATGTGCTTATTTTCTGTGCTCTCTAGACGTCTCTAGAATTGAAAGCTAAAAGAGAACAAGTAATCGGCGCTTTTGCAAACGAAGTGGTAAGAGATCCGGATATCCTTACTATCATGTCCCAAAATCAAAATTTGGGAATCTTTAGATTACTCAAGCTTAACTTTGTCTTCTAGGTCCATCCAATAGTCAAAAGAGAGCAGGGAAATGTTTACATCTGTGACGGCCTGTGAGTAAACTTAATCGCATTAATCCACTCCAGCAAAAGTCCATAGGTAATGTTAACTCCAATGGCAGAAACTGGGGCGGAAACTGCAAGGTTTGGCATGTGAACAACCAACAGTGTCTGGAAGTTGTTGGAGGCTTTTTCGCTGGGTCTATCGGACCAGATCCAGGAACCGGCTGCATTCTTTATAGAGAGGACGATTGCACTGATCAATACACGGGGGCAATATACTACCCAGGCACTGGTAGCTTACTGGAGAATGGTTACGCTCCTGGTTACGGAATCAATTATAGAAGTATTCATTGCTGGTTTACCTAAATGACCTACGATGTTCGAAGATCTTCTTACTGTATGTTATATATATTGCTATATTTCGTCATGTGTGTAAAGTAGTCTCTGTACAGAGAGCCAATCTTCCTTTCTAGATATACAAAATACCTACTGAACTGAAGAGGTACTCGGTTGCATGCTTCTTGAATATAAAATTAGCCTCTTATGTACGAAGTCGAAGCTACTGGGAGAACCCTGGCCCGCCTATTAATTTTTTCAACTTCCGTATTATGGATTTTTGGTCATGAGATGATTTTTCCAACAAAGCCAGACAATAGGTGTACAGACACTAGCTCACTAACCAGTCATTTATAACCTTGCCGAGCATCTTACGGCTCTATTATTCATCCGAGCGCGGGTTATATCGTTTTAGAAGGCTCTACAGTGTTATATCTTTGGCGTTTCATAAGCCAAATGTGCCGCGCTGACTTCACTCGGTCACGATAGTCTCGTCCCACGTCCCCAGTTTTACCAAGAAAAAAATATTTAGTGTCAGATCACTGAAAGTTGTCTAATTTAAATACCGTGAGGATTCTAAAATTCGTTTATAGCTATTTGTATTCCTTATAGTATGCGATAAGAAAAAATAAATCAACTAAATATACTTGCAGACAAACTTCTGGGTTGAAAGAACTCGCTTTTGGCTGTTTTTCTGGTACAGCCTTTGTGAAAAGCTACGCGAGTATCATAAACCCTTGCCGCGATCATGCGCGTAGTCAGTAAATTAATACGTCCCGGAGTCTCTCTAACCATACTATCTTTTCCGGCAAACACCGCAAACTTTGTTAATCGTCGCCATCCTTTTCGAGATCGTAATGCCTAACGTGGCTATGTCACTGTCTCTCATGCCTCGTCTGATGTTTGCAGCCCTGCTAAGCGCGACTAAATCACCTAGAGCTAAGGGTGTGAGAACCAAGCTAAAGATGGCTAACGGGGCGTTCTGCGGGTCTGCAACTAATGTATAAATATCGAGACCGATATTTCCAGCAGTGCCCAATAATGAAAGGAAAGAACCAAGCTCCGCTAGTCCGGCAACGGAACCAACAACTTCTCCAGCGATGGGGATGAAGAATAAAATTGCGGTAATGAATGCTAAAATGATTGCTTTTCGTTGCTCTGCTTGGATTTCTGCTCCGGCGTCAGAGACTTGTTGCATACTATCAACAGCGGAGGTAATGGTCAGAATAGGCAAGGATATGGCGTCAACAAGGTCATTCGCATCCTCGTAATATGCGCTCATTTGGATCGCCAACAACGCATCTGCGAGGGTTGGACCTAACCGTTGAGCATTATTTAACGCAGCTTGAGCTACAGACTTGGGATTCGTAACGTCTCCTGTACCATATCCGTTTGGCTGAGGAAAATTATAGTCAATGCCAGTTAGCCAGCAATTGTCATCAGCTCCAGCACTCGGTGCGCAATCATTGCCCCTATTATGTCTGTCAACAAAGCTGATTTTTTCTGGTGGGATGCCGGTATTAGTATAGAGATCCGCAAGGAAAGTGTCGTGCTTGCCTGATGGCAAAGTCCACCAGACCGACTGCACATAAGGATTGTTTGGCCCGTATCCGCGTTGACTGTAGTCTGGTGGACAAGGCTCGTTGATTTTCTGCCCTTTTGTGATTGGATATTGTTGATTTCCTCCTATCCCATTTTCACGACCTGCAATTCTTCCAAGGCTCCGTTTCTTGGAGCAATGGCCGGTTGCTGTATTGCAAGTTTGAGTACACTGACCATCGAAACAATACTTACAACTGTATTGCCCACATTCGCTGCAACAAAATCCCAACTCCCCAACAACGCATGTAAAATATTTATTGCCATTATTGGTTGTGAAATCTGAGACGGAAGTTCCAGCGCTATCGGCTACAGCGTGAGCATAAGTTGCAAACTTGCCATCGTATCCATTAGTGAGTAGTGAGTTATATCTCGATACCGCATTATTATAAATTGACTGCAGCGTTGCGACCGTATACTGCAGCGTACAATGAGCCGGAATGCTGCCAACCGCAGCGTCAAGATCCTCCATCGTAGCAAACGAAGCTGTGCATGGCGCAACAGGATCTGCATACGGCAGATCTTCGGAATCATCATCGTCATCGAAGTTGGTGGAACCAAATGATGTGAGCATCGACCAAAATGGATGAAAATTGACGGCGAGATTTTCGGCAGAGGTGACATTGGTGCTGTCCGTAACGATCATCGTTGTCGCAAGAATAGTAATCAAGTTGTTAATTTGAACACCATTTCCGTTATTCGTCATTTGGACCAAAGCACTTTGGCAATTGGAAGCATCAACGCAAACCGTTTGGTCATACGACGTGAACCATGAGTAAAGGCCAGCTCCTGCGATGTATATACCATCGGATCCCGTGATCAGCAAGGCCCAGCCTGAATCGCATCCTGGTCCTGTAAGCGTGCCAGTACAATGTTGGTACGAAGGATCCCCGGGGAAATATCCCACTATCGATGAAGCGAATGGCGCTGGCGGCTTCGGCGTCGGTTGATAATATGGAGACTCCGTCTGAATCATCGTTGCAAAAATGTTTGCCGCCCCGGCGAAGCTGTACTGATACAACACCGAGTGCTCCGATGCCGTACCGTAAAGCCACACTGGACCGCTAGCCTCCACCAACAAGCCTCGAGCGACGTAGACTGAGCACTGTGTCATGTCGTTGCTGTCGCTCGTTATATCAGGGTCATCGATGTCATGGTCTGCTACCCACAACCAGACATTCTATTGCTACTAGATCTAGATATCTGAGCTCGACCCGATGACGGGTCGCGGTCAGATATTAACAGATTAGGTTAGCCAATGGCTCTAATATATTCGTATTGAGCTCTTGGTTAACTTTGAGCTGTTGACTAAGGGATGGAAGTTTCACCTCAAGATAGACCGAAGCCCATGACGTAATGTGCATCATTAACGACCCAGCCGTACATCCTGAATCGATACCGGTTCTAGACGGCGGACACTGCGTACTAGTTAAGCTCGTTCCAATAGCACCCCCAACACGGGTATGGCAATCCCACATTCCAGCGCTGCCTGGGCTACTGCCTCGAAGATTCCATTCGACAAGTATTGCACCAGCCGTTGCACCTAAAGTCGTGAATAGAAGATCCTGTATTTCAACAGTTCCGACATCTGTACTGTCAAGATCTGCAGCTCTCTTCCCGACTTGAAACATGGGCTTTGGATTTGCTGCGTCTGAGAAGAATGCACCTTTTGCAGCAAGCTGTGCCCATGCTTCGCCTATGATCCTTGATCCAGCGGGGAGTTGAATGGTTGTTGTGATAACATAGGTCCCTGCATCGAAGTAAACAATCTTGTTTCCGATCGCTGCTGCTGTTATAGTGTATTGAAGAACTCTCGAGTCATCAGTCACGCCGTCTCCTTTAGCACCGGCCGATTTGACGGAGACGAAATTAGACCAGGCTACTTCTGTGTATTGGGGTTTTGCTCTCTCAAAATAAGGGTCTAGAGGTAGACCAAGTGTGTTCGTTGTAGATTGCAAGACATCCAAACGTGAAATATTTGGAGTAGCGTATCCGGTCTCAAAGGTACGTTCACCTGTAAATGGGTCATAACTGGGACCTAAAATCCAGGATTCTACACTTTGAGTACCCCCTGAAAGATAGACGGTGCCGGCCGTATCGACTACACCCTTCCCCACTGCAGTAAAGAGAACGTTTTCAAGCGTGATACCTGTGGTTCCTGTTTGTAGGTCAGAAGACACCGGGAATACCTCTAGAGCGCTGCCTACCCCGCGAAAAACTGAATCCAGTATGATGATGGATCCCGTGTTGTGTAACCCGTTTCCGTCCTCCGAAATAAGTTTAAAGCCAGTTGTACCACCGACGATGCTGATGCTTTTCCACGACCACCCCCAATCCCAGATTAGTTGTACCGCGACATCTACACTTGTAAATGTGATACGCTGCGCAGTAAATTGCTGGCTACCGCCAAAGATACCGAAACCACCACCCTGGAATGTAAGATCGCTGATTTGGCCGCCGCTCCCGTTTTCTGCAAATATTCCACGGTGTGCTGGGTTTGACATCCAAAAGTGTATGTTCGTCAAAGAGGTTGCTTGACCAACCTGATAATGTATACCACACATAGGGAGAGATCCAGCACCAGCGGTTGCTGAAGCGGCAGCAGTCGCCCCCGCACCTCGAAGATCAAAGTTGAAATTCCGAATCTGCCTTAATGGTGCATTTTTCAGTGGGAGCAAACTGTTATACGACATATCGATCATGTTCTCGGAAGCCTTACCTGTAAAAGTTTGCTGTATTTATATACCATTCCTTCGCAGTACCATCAGTTCCAAGTCCACCTTGCTCCACATAGTGGTCGACAGAGAAGACACCGAGACCAACAAAACTGGAGGAAGCTATGATGTTCGGTACATTTATAGCGTCACCAATCATCTGTGTTCCGAAATAAATTTCAATAGTACCTGAAATTAGATAACTACCAGGAGGGAAGTACAGAATGGCTTGCTTGGTTGTGCTTCCATTGCAACCAGCCCCACATCGATTGCCGGCTTTCATAGCATTGTTGATAGCGCCTGTACAGTCCTAGAAGGGAAAGTGGAATATCAGCACCTACTTTGACGTTAGTGTGGTTCGAGTTAGCTCCTTACTGTTAGGCCATCTGCTACACAGCGAGCAGTGCCATTGACTGCCCACTGAGAGTTTGTAACATCTCGAAAGACTTGGTATGTAGATTCGGTGTTCAACGGCCATTTTCCGCGATGAACTTTGTTTGCCATCCACCATGAACTGGCTCGTTTCTGTAACCCATCGCGCCTGGGAACATTTTGAGCGGGACGATTTTGGGCAGCGTCATATTCACTTAAGAGAGCTGTGGCTCTGGCCACTTCCTCAGTCACTTGGTAAAGCGGTGGCGAGCTATTGGCATTTTGTTTGCGGCCTTTTTTAGGAGGCACCCAAGAAGAATTCGTCACAAACGGATGATCTAATCGCTTCTTGTTGAACGCAGTGGCTTGGTTTTGTGCTCTCTTAACTATAGCTCGAGCAGCGGCAACTTGCTGAGGAGTCGTGCTTCGGACGCGGGATCGAGAATCTTCCCCAACTGTGGCTAATATCGAGCCATGAAGTTCTTCACTTGAATAGGATAGACTAGCAGATGATAGACTGACAAGTAAAGAAAAATAGATGATAAAAAGTAAAGGGAGAGCCTTTCTTGGCTGCGCGTATATTATAGAGTTCGACATCCCGCAGGTGAGAGGGAAGCCAGTATATAGTGACGAGAAGGAGAAGAAACACAATTGGTGGAGAATTAAGCAGTGGGATTCCTGGCAGAAAAGAAGAATTTTATATCGTGCCAATTTTGAGCGTTCTGAAAAATCGCCTGTCTGTGTTAGAAAGCGGGTTATCTTATTCTTCGTGTCAACGAGCATGCGATTATTGTGTCTGGGCCGTGCCGGTCACATGCAAAGCGAGAGGAAGGCTACGCCGCGTTTAGCTAACTTGGAGCGAAAACGATTGCGCTTGACACATTTCCTCTTGCGCGAGAGTGGGGCGGATAATGTATGCTGAAACAACTAATATGAGTCCGAATTAGCGAGTAACCGATTACTATTCCAACAAATAATCCTGGTGTCGAACTAGGCTGACATCGCATCGACCGAAGAGCCTTAGACCATGCTCATGCTCAATTAAAACATGTTTTACAACATGCTTTAAGCATCGGTATGAATATCGATTACAAGAGACAAGCTGGGCAACAAGGTGCCTTTCTTTATATCACAATATTCGCTTCGCCCAGGGCGAAAAGGAGCTTATAACAATTCGACCCATATGATGACAGGGGACTTCCACAATAGCTTCCTTTCGCCACACATGCTTGCGGGTACAATTTTCTGGACTGGAACTGTCTAGTCTCTAGCCCTTGAGAAATATGGTCGAAGGGTTCTATATGTTGCAAGTCAATTGTTTCATAAACTGCACCGTCGATATAACTCAGGGCCTGCTCACCCTTCATTCTATTCTGAGCGACCGAAGCCTTCACTGCTGCAAATATTCGCAAAAACCTCTCGCATAGTCTAACGCGATAATTGCTAGTCATCCTCCAGAGTTTTTCGAATTTTCGAATTTCAAACTTTGCACATCAGTAATGAATATTGCTTCTTTATGGACGGCATTAACCACCGCCCTCCTAATATCGCGGGCTCACGCGTTTGGAAATAAAGGTGCACTGGAGAGGTACCAAAAGATCAAATTTTACTACTTAAACGTCAAGAGAACTAACGCAGCATCTACAGGATCCTCTACTGGTATGCGTACGCGGCTGAAACCGAACACTTCGCGGCCAACCCGACAACCGCAACGTATACCATCGCGACTGGCTGCGTTGGAGCCATTGGAGGTCGTTGTAACCTCTACGAGTTTCTTTCGCACATATGGTATCCTCAACCAGACCAAATTGCTACCGACCGCCCGACACCTGCAAATATCCAAACCGACTTCGAGATGACCCCAAAGCCAATCAAGCTAATAAATGAGCACGATTGGGTAGTAAGGGATATATACACGAAAATTAACAACTACAAAACTACTATACCTTCAAATCCCACGGCGAAGGCGAAAATCAATTTAACAGGCAACATTGACCCAGGTCGGCTCTTCAGCGGTGTAGGTGATTTCTATCAAGTTTTGTCTAGGGCAGGCCAGCCGATCAGCAACCTCGCCGAGGATAACAGAGCTAACCTCGCCGCTGGACACACGGTTTCTCAATACCGATTGGATATCGTCTCGAAAGGCCAATATGCAGCAGACTTTGGGCGGTGGCTGCGAAGTCAAGATTTTGAGAGATACAGAGTCGCACCAGCTACCGCATTAGAAGATGCCGTGCGGATCTCACTACGCGATAACACTATCCAAATTAGAACTAGAACAATACCACCATTTGACCGTTTATGGGGTTTTCCAGGATTTGCAAGCCTTGATAGCGTTGCAACGATCAATACCTACGCTGGAGACAAGGACGCACTGCGAGACGCATTAAGAAATGCACATGCCGACTTCTTGACGAGTAAGCCGGCCTATAATCTCCACTTTCAGGCCTTGAATTCCGCAGAGACAGCTCGAGCAGGAGCCCGAGGCTGTACTGTTAGCAGGTTGATAAATATAGAAAAACGATTTACGAAGGAAATCGCAGATAATTCAACAAATTACATGTACATTAGATAACTGAAAATTTCCACGATTCTCGGGAAATTGAATGTGCCTGTAGGTCAACCCTTACTATGAATGTTTTGGTTTTTTAAAACTTTGTCAGCGAAGTGCTTTGCATTCCGCTGCTAATCGTTTGATATGTACCACCAATGTCAAGACTAATTCATAAATCTATTTATTCTAACTTGTCGCTTTTTCTCTTCTCAGCTTGCTAGCCGTCGGATTGTAAACGTATCCCTTAGCAAATACAGAAATCAACCCTGAAGATATGCTACCTGCTCTGCCACTCTTGTAGCCTAGGATTACTTTACAATATAAGCATTTCTAAGACTTTTCATAGTGCTTATGCCAAGGAAAGCTTATATGATTACCCCGGTCGACAAGGTATTTTAGAAAAGTTGAGTAATCACAGGGACGCGCAGCTGCGATACGTCAAGTGGCGTCTCCGAAGTAATACTGATAGCACAACTCCTTCTTCTGAGTCGTATAAAAAAAATAAATGCAGATTCCGCTCTTCCTTTTACGTCGCCTTGAGAGCAGTGGATTCGGCGATGTCATATAACTCCACTAACCCTTTCGGCTATTCCGCGTCGAGAGTAGCGCTTTGCGCTTTTATCACTCGTATCCTTCATACAAGCCAACATCTACCTCCTACCCACCGCGTGGACCACTGTGAGCCAGTGCTTGGTAGGCTAAGCCGTTTCTGACAGAGCGGACTAGTGATGCTATATCTGATACTTTCATGGATTTCCCCAGAAATACCTTCAAGTTCCTATAAGTCGAAAGGATTTTTCGCTGTGACCCGGGGCCTGAGTAATATATCAGTACGATTAGCCATTTTACGCGCTGGAGCTCGTAATCAAATTATCACCTAGGCATCCAGGTACAGAACTTTTCCCCCTCTCGGATCTTCGCACTCCGTGCGGACAAAAACCAGCACTAGTAAAACAGGAGAAAAAGAAAGTTTCACTCCGCCATCTAGATATTAAGCATGATTTCACATAAATAGGGCGCGAGCAAATGCCTAATCCAGACAATGTATATTTCGCTAAGAGCGAACAGAATCCCTGTTCGCTCGATGAGTTGCGAGCTGTTTCATATTTAAGGTTGAGGCTTACCTCGTATTTTGGTTGCTTCTTACTGTGGTAAAGTGAAAGAAAGCTGAGATACAGGAATGGCCATATCGTCTTCAATGAGTCTGCTTCGGCTCCCTAGACCTGTATACGGGCTCATACATGTACCTGCGTTATTACTTCTACTTTTCATTAATACTGTTTCTTCCGATTGAATTCTCGGAAGCTGTGCATATCCGGGACGATATATTATAGGACGTTGGGAAACGACAGGTTCGGACTTTCCGCGCCATGTAAATAGCCTCTCCACAAGCCACAAAATCGCAACATGGAATGATTTAAAACGAGGCCGATGGTGCTTCAATACAGGATGCCTAACCAACTAGCAGTCAAGCCTGAGCTTTAGCAACATCTGTACGGCCAATATATTCTCATCTATTTCAGTGTTTAGCAGATATGAAGAATCTTAGTTTGAAAGTAGCTGCTGCAGCAATTCTAGCGTCTTTCGTTGCTTCTATGCCAGCTAGTTTAGAAGCTCGTACAGCTAGTAAGTAAAGTTTCCATGTGTAGGCCACTTCTGTAACTGAATGTTGACTTCCATTGCAGCTAGTACAAAGCCCGCTCACACTCTACCTGATGAAGCGCCAACATGCGATTATTGGTATATTGCTCTTGTATCAGGTATGTACTAGATCATATACAATATGTAATACGCAACCAAACGGTTATACGGGGGTTGTACTTATTTATTCTTGAACAGGCGATGATTGCTTTACTATCGCAGAAAAGACAGGTCTATCGGTGGTGGATATCTTTGACTGGGTACGCTCATTTAACCTTTATTGAGGTTATTCAATCCCACTTCAATGAATTATTTTAACCCCGAAAGAACATCCAGAACCCATCTCTGGAAGCCAATTGTTTTGGTGTGCAAGGTGGATATGGATATTGCATAGACGCTCCTCCAGCATCGAACAACACAAGTACATCTACTTTCGCCAGCACCCCATCATCTACCACAGGTGTAGGAGGTACAGTCACCGCCACGGTTACGACAACTAAAACGGTTAGTGTTACCGGCACTGGATCAGCAGGAACAGTCACTATTACCGCAATTATCACTTCTAGTGCCACTTCAACCTTGAGTCTTTCATTTACCACAACTTTGGTAGTCACCGCTAGTGGAGGCCCTGAAATAACAGTTACATCCACCATAACAAAAACAGACCCTGCAAGCACAATCACCCAGACCGGGGCATGCTCCTCAAATTCATCCTCCACAACTGCATCAAGCTCCACAACCACTAGTAAAACATCCTCCACGACATCTTCTACGATGTCTTCAACAGTATCCTCCATAAGATCTACAACAACGTCTTCCACACGGACTACAACAACTCCCACAACTACCACTTCCCTCCCCATCCCAACGTTTGCACCAAGCCAGTTCCCCCCAACTTCAGCGACATCAGTCCTATGCGCAACCCAACCCGCTGGTTTTGGCGTTCCGATTAGTGTTCCAACCGGCACGGCTCTCACCCAAGCGATAACAACGGCGTGCGCAAACATTCTTCCGGGAGGTACTTCCTACTTGGAAAAAGGTCTTCCTTATACCTCCTCTGCCACCGTGAGCGGTAAAACTGTGACGTTCTATTTGACTATATGGCTTGGCGGCTTTCCAGTGCCAAACAGTCTTTGCGTCTCTCAGCTGACTCAGGTGTATAGCGGATGTGTGAGTGGAGGTTCTGGTACAACTTACGGTGGATGCTCTAGTAGCAGCGATCTTAATTTCCAGACCTGTTTCTTCTCATCATAGAGATGTGCGGCATCTTCTATCGACAAGCGCCTGATGCTTTTGATACTAAACCAAGTAGAATTATTTATTTTTTACTATAGACTGAATAATAATGTCAATTGATCTCCATATGCTATTCCAAATCCAGTGAAAAACTTTGCCCAGGGCGCCTGGTTCTCGACCCCGCAGAAATATGAGCTAAATACACAGGCGTATAATTAGAGCTTGGGCGTTTTGATAGCCTGACTTCTAGTTAAAATGTTATAGCGACATATCCTGAAGCTCTGACAAGATAGATTCTGCCAAAACTCTTCCAGTACTCGTATCACCGTCTCCATTTGTCTCCAAACAAGTCAAACAGGTGATAACAACGGAAGTATATTTATCACCCATGTTGGAGGGAAGATTCTCACGAGCAATTTTCAAAAGCACTTCTCTTCTCTCCTTCGCTTTGAGAGAATAAAATAGATCCGATTTCATATATGTAGTATTTGGCGAGATCGAGATATCGCCCTGATCTTCCAGGCCCACATCCGTACTGCCACTCCAACTCGCGAGAGGCTCCCACAACCCAATCTCCAGAAGAACAATGCCGAGACTGTATATATCATGCAGAGGTTTGAAGTATGAAAGATCATCAGCTTCTCTCTCTCTCGTTTCGTGTCGGTACAGGCGGAAATTCCAGTCATTGTCTCTTTGCTTCTTAGAAGAGATCGCTTGCTGGCTTTCGCTGCGGCTTTCCTCGAAACCTGTCAAGTACGGCGTGCCAATATCTTTCGGGAAACTCTTGTTGTCGATGATAATAATGCTTTCGGGTCGTAAATTCTTATGAACGATATTCGTTGTGTACAAATAGTAGATCAATACCTTGCTATATGAACAGCAAGCCTCACCCGGCTAGTTAGGGAAAATTCGAGGGTATCATTAGGATGGTTTTGTGCCCACGAAAGAAGTTCCCTAAGCGTCCTAAGAATGACAGGCCGCCTCGTTCCTTGCAATGTCTCCCGTCGCTCGATCTTAAAAATAAGCTGATACGCCTCGTTAGGAGGTCCACTGATCGGCGCGACCCCAACACACTTCGGAAGATTCATAACATTCGGGTCAACGAGATTTAAAGCCTTATATACAGTAGCGATGGTATCGCGGTGTCTTTCGTTCCGAAAATGACCTCGTGGCTGGGTCAGACTAATGCAATCTTTATGAATGACAAAGGACATTTTGGAGGGGAAGATCGGTTTTACTCCTGGAACTGGTACTTCCGTCGCCATTTTGGGATCAAATTTTGGTGTACCGCTGGAGCTGTACTTTCCTGCAGCATCCCTGATTTTTTTTGATGACTCCAGAATAGCCAGAAGATGATAGCTCTCCGTTCGGCAGGTCCAAAAGTAACGTTGTTTAAACATATAAAACAGCGCGGTCCCACTCTTGAAGCTTAGTTATAAGCCCTCGCAGCTTCTCCGTGTCTTCATTCCTATTTCCGGGTTCCAGCTCTTTCATAGTGATTTGGAAGATTTCTTCAAAGCTTCGGCACAGTCGAGCGAGAAAATTTACATAATAGAATTGTAGATAGTCCGAATCTCCATTGCGACAGTTTCGAGATTGATGTTGAGATGCTACTTCTTGAAGCGTGACAAACTTCGCAAAGCTCGTCTGGAGGCACTGCCTCGCTTCAATTACTGTTTCCTTCTGAACCGTTCCGTTTACCTTATCTGCTATTCGTTCGTAAAGCTTCATGCAAGGTTCATAACCCGCAAGCACGGCTATGACCAAAGAAGGAATCGCCAGTCCAGCCATTTTCGTTACTCTTATTGGGATTTCTGAGCGGTTTCGTGGTTGGGAGGAGGATTTACGCTTGAAACTGGTGATAATAACTTCTTTGCAGGCATTGAACAAAACCTCCACCGTCAGCTATATATTCGCCGCATCTTTTATGCTCAACCTACTCACCTGCACGGATATAACTAATTACAATGGGCTTCATACAAACAAAAAAGATTTCATGCACGCCAAGCTAGAGAAAAGTAGACAAACTATGCGACGATGGTGATTTCTCCGACAATCTATTAATATGTTGCATGAGAAGGCTCGATGAATTCAGCTCGCTAGCTTTCGCAGGATATGTAAGTGGCTATTGCCTTTAGGATCGGACGGGAGACTTTCGTCATTTGCAAAGATGATGTTGGAAAATCCTTGGCGATGTCTCTTTTCAGTGGCTGTGTGCATCAATCGAGGGGGTGTGTTGAGAGCTGAGTTTATTATGCAAGTGCTTTGGGAGATTTTTGAGACTAATACGAGTGGGTGCTCGTCGCGATCTAGGCCTTTAGGTCTTTAGTAGGTGTTGAGATGGAAAAACAATGAATTTCAGGCCGATATAACGGCGTTAAGGTATAAATATTTATTTACTTCGTAAGCCCAAGAATTTTGTCTTTTAACAATCCTAAGAACCACAAGTTTGAACCCATAGATTTCAGTTATCATTCCTAACCAGGCCATATTCCAAGCGACGGCACGTTTAGCAAGTACCAGTTCGTGGTGACCATGGACAATAACCAGAATCCGCGCCAGAGGATGGTTAAAAAAGCTGGTCGAAACAGGAATCAAGATCCTGGAAAGAACCGGCTCTCGAGCGATTATCCTTACAAGACTCTCCCGGTCATTTCCCAGAGGAAAATATAAAGACCGAGGAAACAGATAACCTGAAGGAGACTGTTGAGTCGATTTTTAATCTCTTAGATAGTTTGGCACGTAACAATGTTCCAATATTGCCACTTTCAAACTTTACAGACATCCCGGGTGGTACTGTAGTAATCAGTGGAGGGTTTAAAAGAATTCACAAGAAGATATCACGAACGGGTGATACAGTCGCAGTTCAGATATCGCTCCCAGGGCAATCGATGACAGAGATGCTACGTGACCTCAGACACGAAGTGACGCTGATGCGACATAGACCCCTTCTCGGTCAACCAAATATTGCTCCCGTGTTGAGACTCTTTGTTGACGGTAATGCGTCTGATATTTGCGAAAGTATTGGGCTAGTAGTAGAATTGGCATCTTGCGATCTTGCTGAGTTTTTCAGGCAACGATTATATACTGTGCTTCCTTGGCCAATTAAGCGAAGTTTCATGGTAGATATTACAAAGGGAGTGGCGTTTCTCCACATCCATGGTGTATTCCATGGAGACATAAAGGTTGAGAACATTTTGGTGTATTCTAATAGTTCTGATGGCGGCTTTCACGCAAAGGTTGGCGACTTTGGACCATGCGGAATATCCAGTTATCGCGAGGAAAACTGATGCATGCTCCCCAGTGATCTGAGCGCAAAGTCCATAAGAGGTCCAGACACCGACGGTAACCATCAATTGTTTCCGGGTATCAATCGAAAAGGTTCCAACAGTTGGCAAAGTTGGATGTTTTTGATGTCGGCCTGTTGTTCGTCTTTATCCTGCTCGACAGAATGGATGCTAGGGATATTTTGAGAGCAGGTGATCCCCTAAAGAATGATTTTCGTCGAGCCTGCAAAGAGAATTACCTAGGAAATGAAATTCGCGAATACATAGAAAACCCCGAAAATTCAAATCTGGGCACATCAAAAGCAGCACTAAATTCGCTTGGAGAGCTGCTTTATGTCATGCTAAACACTAAACAGGATAACCAGCTGACACAGCTACAAACCATGGAATATGTTTTTAGATACATGGAGGAAAGACTATGGAAAGATTCTCTGGGGTTAGTTTATATAATTATTCCAAATTTATAGGTACTATTTTCTTCGAAGACATTAAAAGCTCAGCTAAAAAATCTAGGGACTATAATCGCCAACTGTATGACATGGTCCCGTTCAAAACGGATTCCTACGACCAAAAGGGGAGTCGATGGCACTCCGATGTTCACCTCCTATATCAGATTTTACCAGCGATCATGAAAACCTACTCTCTAACTCACTTCATAAGCTACGCGTCGAAGTTCAGAAACGAAGTGCCAATCGAAACGCGAAAGACTTTAACAGAGATCTCATATGGTCTGCTGTTAGAGCGCGATCAATCTTCAGCACTTTGGTATGCCAGTGCTCGTTTGTTCTCATTGATATCGAATAACTACGCGGAGTTTTTCTACAAATCATTAGGAAGAGATTTACATCAAGCTAATGATGCGCGTTCCATCAAGCAATTTTTTAGACTCTTGAATGTTGAGATTGGGCTAACTAGTCCGAAATTGAAAAGAAAATATCTAAGATAGGAGATATTCCGAATAGTCTACTTATTACCCATAAACTTATCAAAGATCTTCAACCTGACGAACAGTCAATCCTGCAAGAAATGGTCCACAAGTTTGGTCAATTGTTTATACAAGAGGCGCCAAATCTGTATCTTCGAAAATTCCAAAGATCCGTAAGACTAGGCTCTTTCCCAATACACGAACTTGCAATTTTGCCTCTACCTCTGAACTATAAAAGAGAACAGCTTACCAATCTCATGAAGGATTTTGAAATAAACGGCATTTGAAGATTCGAAAACAGTACCGCTGAGGTTACTCCACTACACTTGGCAACTGCATTCGGCGACTCCGGTACTGTTGAGCTTCTACTGTCTCATTCAAAATGCAACTCGAATGCCGTGGGGTATCTAGACTACGCGGCTGAAGATTTCTTCATGATGGAAGAAACTCCTCTCTTCTTAGCCATCCAGCTTTCACCTGATGTCCTAACCCCCAAAAATTCGAGTATCGTGTCGCAATTTCAGAGTTATTTTATGCCGAGCACTATCTCGAGAATTGAGAAAGGGCTAGGGGTTAAGAAGCAGGAGATAATTAGGCTTCTTCTTAACAGAGGTGCCAATCCGCTGCTAAGATGTTACGGACGAACGGCACTTCATCACGCTGCATCGATAGGATCAGTTATCTCTATTGAAATGCTAATTCACAAGAATCCTCAGCTCGTAGGTCTCCTCGACTATGATTTGAACAGACCCTTTCACCTCGCGATTGAGTGTTTACAAAGCGACGTAGCTCTATATTTAATGAACTCGGGTGTAATATAACAACATAACCTTCAGTCATCAAATAACAGGGAAGAAACTCCACTGGATACGCTAAGACACAGCTTAACGTTGTCGAGAAACGTGGAAGCAATCCTACGTACGGAGGGACTTCCGCAATTAGAGGTAATTCTGCATGCCAAGGGGGCAGTATCAAATAAATTGTGGTTAATATACCCTCAAAGTGATGGAGGTCGCAAATTTATTGCGTTGAATCGCAGACTACTACGAGGCTTAGACAATGGGGCCAACCAGTGGGAAACATTCTTACGATATAACCTCATGTCTCCTTTTTGGATGTGGGAGCCCAGGCAAGCAACTTGCTCTCCAGGTCTTGATGACAAGCTTTATACGAATGCATCCCGTGGGAGAAAATGTGCGGTACTAATGAGCGACACCGGAGCGTGGTCTACGGGCGCCTTCTTTAAGATCCTCTCCGGGAATTTTCGTGGATACAATACCAAAATCAAAAAAATTCCATTAAATTCGACCTGAATGCACCTCAGCGACCTCCTAATAGCTTAGATGATTCAAAAGTAAGTGTAAAATATCTTAGCTGCTTGAAGGAGTGAAACCAGTTTATTGGAAACTAACGAGGGCTACCTAGCCTCATATCGAGGTAACCCGCAGCGCGATATCCTCAGTAACGCCCTCGGCGAGAGGGATGATAATACAAAGCTTTTTGACCACAAATTGTCCATGCAATTTACTAACTCTCTTTTTCTTAAAGACAATATCGCGGTTCCAGGTGGCCTCAACAGATTCTCACCCAGAAGCCAGGCACGAAAATACGTTCCAAGTTGAAGCCGGGTGTATTTATAAATGGAACCATGGATATAAACAAGGCCCAAATTTCGTCAATGTTCTAAGCGAGGATGATCTGTCTTTGGAACCGTCTAGTAAATTATTCAGTTCTCAACTATAAATATACTGTGTCAATTAGTATTTGCCAAAGCAAAATACTCATCCCCTATATCATGACTTCCGCCACGACTTCCACCAATTCCGCCAATTCCGCCAATTCGACAACAACTTCCACGACTTCTATCTCCTCCGCGGATTCCAAAGGTTCTAAAGGCCCCAAAAGCCCTTCGGGCTTTTGAAACTCATCCCATATATACAAATGAAAGGGCTACCGTTTCTTTGGTGGAGATTATGAAGTTACCGAGCATCATTGGTGTTCTAGAGTTTTATTCCCTGATGGCGATTACACCAACGTCAACTTTGTGGGCTTCATTATGTCACTAACCTTCATATTGCTTATATACGTCACGAGCTACGCATACAACATCCTAACCTTCCTCAAAAGGAAATATTTAAACCTAGCTTACTGGTGGAAGTTCCGCCGCATCCCCAAGCCCAACTTTGCAACATGGTATCCACATTGGAAATCCTCCACCTATAACGCCAGCACAGGAGCGGGAGTATCGTCGTTTCCCATGAATTATTTAGATAGCCACACCCGCAGGAACATCTAATGCCTAGAACCTGGACAGGAGGAATATACAATACGCCAAACTGAGTACGATGATATAGATAACCCACTTCCAATCGCCGACGTGCTGAAATTGCATGAAAGACTATCGTCCCTAGCCATTATTAGTTGCGCATTTGAGGTACCGAAGTGTGCTAAATATATGAGACTAGGGTTATAACATAATATTATAATATTTATATTTATGACGGTGTACGTACAGGCATAAGCCGGGTCATTTACATACAGGACTATAAACTTGAATAGTATATAGCCCGAGCTACGATGTGTTGTTATCACCATCGATTGATCATCCATACATATAGAGACCTACATACGTTCCAGCTATAAGCACTGAGCTTCAGCACTATAACAATATTATAGTTATGACCATTATTATATTATTTATAACAGTTATCAATTTGATAAAAAACTTCAAATTTATTAAATATAAATTGTTTATATAGAAAATACTTTATTTATAAATATTCTTTTTTTGCAATTATTAGTAAATTCTGATTATTTTTTTTGAAAATAATGTAAACAATCTAATTTAGGGGTTCGATTGAGTGTCCGCAATATTACCAAACTTTAACCTTAACCATACTAAAATAATACGATTAACTGGTCAAAATATCAATACATAATTGATAGGATAACATTAGTAGGTCTGGCAGCACATCTACATAGTAACTTTAGTGTTGTTTTGCTAAGCGACTCGCGTTCATGTGGCTCGCTTCCTGGTGACATACGTTACATCTGGAATCATTATTTATTTGAAAAAAAAAGAAATTTTCTCAGGAAAGTCTGGGTGCAGTAGGTGCTCCTATAATTTGATCCTTGCAATAGAGGGCAAACTTTAATATATTTGCTGCCACGGCTAAACGTCACCAACTAAATATTGAGCAATTTCTTTTGCAAGCTCCAATCAATCTGTTCCGTGGAATCCTTCGGCACGAAACTCCGCTTATAATGCACTCCGCAATAATAAAAAATGTTATTTTTCCACACCGCAAAATCGGAGACACTTGCACAAGGATGTGTCTCGAGCAAGAGATCTCGGGCTACGGATATTCTGCAGTATTTCAACACACATTCCTTGTAAATACCCATCCCCTGCGATTTCTACGGGGTATACCGTAGAATTTTTATTATATCTGGCTCTGATATAATCTTTTCTTTCTTAGCCAACCTTCCATATTTGCCTTTTATAATTTATACGAGGATCGGATAGCCTGACGGTTCCAGTGGAAGCAAAAAGCTTATGTCTGACGTCCTGTCCGTGCACACTATGCGCGCATGGGTTTTACTGACTAGTATGGCTCCAGTGTTTCAATCTGAAGTTCCCGCAGTTTCCGGTCGATATCAGTCATGCAGCTTTTTAGCGCTTCCGACGGAACTGTATGCCAAGTAGAGTATTATAATGGAGACACGTTAATCATGTTTAATATAGTGAATAGCACAATTTATGTTGTCAGTAAGCTCTATCCTTGGTAATTTGAAGGCAATTTGAAGCGATTTGAGTGCAAGTGACGTTATGAATGACAAGAGGCGAATATAAAAAGCAAGAGATGGATGCTCCTAGGCTGGATTTATCGTCTCTATCCTCATTGGAATCTTGCAGTATTGTCAATATCGTCAGCCTTCAACCTACTCAGTGCCCCCCACTATAAATCGAAAATGAAGTCATATCTCCTAGCCACTCTCTTCCTCGCCGGTGCGGTCTACGCGCAGGCTGGAAACTACCAACAGTGTGGCGGTATCGGCTTCACTGGTCCAACCTCTTGCACCGGTGGCTGGAAATGCACATACTCGAATGCATACTACTCTCAATGCCTTCCCGGCTCCGGCGGCGGTAACGGTGGTGGTCAGACCACTACCCGAACAACAACTCGAACAACAACGTCTGCTGCTCGAACGACGACCACAGCTAGTAATAATGGTGGTGGCGGCGGCTTGAAAGCTTCTTTCACTCACTACGGGGCCGGTGACAGCTTTGGAAGCCCCAACTGCCAGACTAAGACTTCCGCTTGTGGGTTTTATACCAGTCCTGGATATGCTGCTGCCGTTTCACAGAATCTTTATGGCGCTGGACCTGGACAGGGTGCTGGTCCTGCTTGTCAGACTTGTTATAAGATTACTATTCAGACTGATCAGAATGGACGAGCTGTTTCGAATGCTGGAAATTCTATTGTTGTTATGGGTAGGCTACTCCTTTGAACGAATTGAGAACAGTCCCAATCTTTTACGAGTGGATTTGTTCTAACGCATATTTATAGTCAACAACCTTTGCCCAGCTCAAGGCAACCCTCTCTGCTCTCAGAATGGTCTCAGCGGTACCAACCAATACGGTGCTAACGTCAACTTTGATCTTTGCAGCGACTCCGGCGCATCGAGCGCTTTCTTTGGTAACAGCGGTGTTGGGTTAGCGCTCGGAACTGCTCAGCAAGTTTCCTGCTCGCAATGGTCAGGTACTATCATCAGATAAAGTGTAGTCTTAAGGCCTGAGCTTTCATGACAATCGAAAAATAATATGTGCGTTAGAACGTTCTGGTGATATGAGCCATAAAAATAGAGCATATAAATATGACGATATTTTTTGTTCTTGAAATCGTCTAACGCTGCACGTAGATGCAGTTGATCGTTGTTGAGTCTGATAATCCGTAGCCCTATAGGGAGGTGAGTGCGTTTCAAATCTTGATGTCCATCACAATTTTCTTTAACAAGCTGAGCGTCCTATAGTTAGTGATCAGTTAGTTGCTCAAAATTACGCAAATCATCCCGACTCTGTTAATTTATTCCAAGAATCCAGAGGGCCCAGCGTCTACAAGGCTCCTAAGAACTTGCATTTCGTTGCGTTGTAAGGGCGACGGTATGCTCTCTTTCGTCAGCCAGTTGGACGGTTGAGCTTATTAGAGCACATTTACGGGCGTCGGTGTTGAGCCTTAGGGCTCGCAGCCTTATAAGGAACCAGATTTTGAGATACCTTTCAATCTGGTCAGATCGACTCCAAAGGTCCCAGCAGGTCAATCTGTTTTGAAAAAATATATCCTACTATAGATAGAATCAAAACCCTAAGCTACAAACATGAAAAATATATGAAAATAGAACAGAACCCCTTACCATATTTTACAAGCTGCTATGTAGAAAATTCACGTATTGAGCGTCAGATACAGAAACAACGGACAATCCTAGCGCTGAATGACAAAGCCGTACTAAAATGTGGAAGTAGTACATAAAGATATATTCCTGGTATGATTATAGACCGATTCCACCTAGGAATCGGGCGAATAAAGGGTAGAAAGAATACGTGACTACCACCTTATCTCGCAAACCAGATCTTACTCTTGAAATCTCGGACCAAAGTTTTAAATTAAGAAGAAACATGAGTTTTTAATTAGTACGTTTATATTATACCTAATTATATATAGATCAATAAATTTAAACTAATCTATCCATTGTCTACATTGTTGATTCGATCGGGTTTATTACTATTTTTTATATAGAATATCAGTAAGTACATCAGATTGTTACAGCGCTAGCTGAACAGCACAACTCGCTTGATGCTTTTATAAGCAAAATACAACTACTAGCGATCCAAACTACCAGACTGCTCACGCATCTATCTTGAAACCCGTTCTCGCTTCCCCAAGTGCTTTTACATCTTCATGGGAACGTAGTATTCTTTCAGCAATAGCGCAGCGGGTTGCCCGATTTCTGTTTTTCACGAGTTCGGGCGGCGTCCTGGGGGGCGATGAGACGGCAAAATATGAATATCACGAGGTTAGTAAAGTTTGGACGAAGAGATTATAGTTGGCCCGGCGAGGTTTACCGTGTAAGGTAGGGCAAGGAAGGTGCAAACTCATGACGCTATACACAGGACCATTCCCTGGAACTCTCGTACACAACTGACGAGAAAATCCTCCGCTGTATGGCGCTAAACATGCACAGTGAATTCATGAAGGCCGAAGCGTTCCTGGTGTTACGAAATCCGACAAATGTATCACACTTTGCAATGTTTGACAACGCAATTCAGCTACTTACAAGGAAGGGCGGGGAGGCATCCTCACTAAAATGGTCATAGAATACATATATATTGCAATATATCGTTGCCGTTGCTAGTGTATCAACAGTCATCAGTCACTCAGGTCCAAAATATCAATGCCCGACTGATAAGGAGGGACAGCTGGACCCCCCGCTAATGAGCTTTTCCCTGGTTAAAGCAACAATAAAATGTGTTGAAAATCATATGATCCAGTTTTTTATAATTAGTATCTTAGCCTTTGTGCCGAGACTGCGCTAGTTTCTGGTTAGTTAATCAGTTGTTTTAAGTCTTTTGATTCTTTAAAGTTTAATAAACTTCTAATTGTGTGTTGTATGGAATACACGAGCGGTTCGCGTTGTGTCTGGTTCTTGCGAGACCAGATCAGTCGGGTTTAAGTCTGCGCCCTGCGCAGCCTTCAAGTAGATAGAAACATATCAGTTAATAAAATCTTACTACTTCGAAAATATGCGTTGTATTTTGTGAATTGTAGGCTCGCTGCATTACTAGCAGGTTGTGAAATATTGATCCCGTGGAACTCAGAGCCCAAAAATAGGTTATGTTCAAGACAGAGTACAAGCATGAAAGAGATGATCTACTAGATGCTAGCTATATTTTACTGAGATTATTTCGGTAGCCATGAGCACAAGTTTCAAGGTAGGGCGAATGCACCATGTGCTCGGGGGGACCCTTCGCCTTTGGGGTATAGATTATTAGACTTCTTCGGATCAAACGTAGATCGCCATGATGGATATTGATTAACGTGCAGAGTGCAGTAACCCTAAAACAATTTTCCATATAGAAATTTCTATGAGTAATGCTCATCATGTATATCTCCATCTAAATAACCGCAGATCTTAACAAAAAATCACGGTACAAAAGACATTCAAGACTTCCTTTACGACATGCTTTTCATTTTATTCGCAAAACTCATAGCTTCCAGTTACGAATATTAACAAAAAGTTTCCGAAACTAAAATATAAGGCAATCGCGATACCAATCTACGCCGACTTCGAAACAATATGAACCGAGCAAGACCGAAATTGACTACGTTATTCCCGGAAGCCGAGTATAGTACTTCAAAGTCGGAATCCTCCCGTAGTAATAAAAACGAAAATACTAAGGATTCCAAACAGAACCTCACTCTAAGAATGGCGAGGTTTTTCAAGATGTCATTTAGAGCTAAGGACACACCTTTAATGTCTGGTAGAATTACAGTACGATTGACCGACATTTTGAAAGTTCAAAAACATATAAAGGACCTTGATGAAAACTATGATGTTGCCAAAGGCATCATGGATAGCGTACGAGCACACTGGGAGAGTGGGTCCGATGACTCTCTTTCTCGAAGTTTAGAACCTGAGCTTTGTCGAATGGTTTTTGGGTCTAACTATATTGAAAGAGCTGGTTTGAATTTCGAGGAAACATTGTTCCTCTGTAAAAAGGTTTTTACAGGAGAAGGATTTGCAAAGGGTGAACCTGGACAAAGGACCGAGGATTACGAGGCTGGACTTGTAGCCATGTTGAGCGGACTACAGACTACGGACACGCCTGGGACCAGCGGTCAACATGTCTCAATTCGGGGCCGATTGGAGGTCATTCAACACGCCAATGCACTCAAATTTTTCCTCGAACAATTTTGCCTCGAGGATTCTACGTTATCCGAAGAGCTTATACTCGATACCCACAAAATCCTTTGTGAAGGTCACGAACATGACGATGGGACGCCATGGGAGGAGTGGGCAGGCAAGTATCGTGATTGCGAGATTGCTGCTTCTTCGGTGGATAAGGATACTGGAAAGCGTAAAAAGTCCATCTTTATTAGAGCTAGTTCGGTTCCCGCCTATACCCGCCAGCTTGTTTGCGACTTTAATTCTTGGATTTTCAAGCATGGCTCAAACACCGACCCATTTGAGTTGGCAAGTTGGCTATGTACACAATTTGTGAACATCCACCCGTTCGCTGACGGAAATGGAAGGATGTGTCGTATTCTGTTGAATGGAGTCCTGTATAAATACACGGGACTAATAGCATGCATTGGCGAGGGTGGAGATAAGGGGAGAGATGAGTACCTCGACATAGCTAGGATGTCTAACAAAAAATACCACGAAGAAGATTGCGAAGTTCCCGTCGGGAATCAAATTTCTCATATAGGGTTAACGAAACTAGTCGTGAAGAAGGTTTCGGAATGTGCGGAACGAATATTGGGAAAGTTGGGCGCAAAGAAGGAATAGCCAGTTGCAAAGGCGCTAAGGATAATAATACATGCTGAGAAAATTATATACTGTAGTAGAATGAATTGTGGCGTGTGAGCTAGTTAATTTAGAGACCCGTTTCAGATTCGGTTCCCGAATTTTCTTCTTGTTTATGCGAGTATTTGCTCTCTCTACATCATCAGGCTATTGAAAATATACTTTATATCGGCTAGCGCTAGCCAGTGTCATTCCCAGATTATATTTATGTTATTACATTCAAACTTAGAGCCTACGAAAAAGTTTTATGATCCACCGATACCATTGTAACCTAAATTCCTGTAGAACAAGCTACATCTCACAACAGTTCTTCAGTTACCGGATATCCGTACATTAGCTAAGCTTTATTACATTCTTTGCTATTATTGCACGCGGCCTGCTAGACTACTAAGTGTTAAGGTGGGGAAGGTCACAAGCAAGCTTTGTCCCTGTGACTTTGACGAGTATTTGCCGAAGAATCTCACTGCAAGCTGTCCTAACAGAACTTCGCTAATGCTTAGGTTCGTATAGATTACATTCAGGGATTATTCCATATTTATATATTATATTATATATTATTTTTGAACTTTTAATAATTTTATAATATTTTTTATAATATTTTTTACTTACTTTCTACCAGATCTGAGTTATGGAAAACGAGCACTCGTGTCAACCAACACTGCACAAAAAAAATATCAAAATTTAACAGTATACATATTTAAGTAAGCACCTATACAAGACGTTTAGGATCAGGACGGATTTGGTTGGTCTTTCATATAAGATTTAAAAATTAGCTTATTAGATACAGAAATTAGTATATTGTTTTTATACGAAGTTATATAACATACACTAATTCGATGAAAAAAGTAGTATATACTAGAAAAATGAGTCTACAGAATCAACGCTCCAAATGCATCCAGTCTAGTCTCGCACCCAGACCTCCACATGAGACTAGGTCTAGTCGTCAAATAATATCCCAGTTTATATGCATGCCGTAGATAATTTAAAGCTGCACCCCGAGAAACAATGCGAAAAGAGCCGATCCCAAAACAAGTGAAGCAACCTTGTTCATACTCGTCTTCGCGGCAGTGTTAGTCTTGGTAGCACTACTGCCAGAAGACGTCGTGGAACCGCCATCCGTCGATCCGGTCTGCGTGGGACTGCTACCAGCCGGCGTCGAACCAGAACCCCCTGCGCCCGTCGTCGGAGATGGCGCACCAGCTGTACTCTGCATACCACTGCTCAACGTCGTCTTGCCCTCTCCCACAGCGATATCCTGTGCCGACGGGGTGATCTCCCAATTACCGCATCCGATAAACTTGGTGTCCATATCATCCGGATCATTGTATAATACCAGTTCGGTGGTTTTACAGCACGATATCGTACCATCTGGGAAGGCGTTGACGACGTTGTCGCTGCCGCACGAGGTTCCGGTCGTGTTGTAGATCGCGTAGCCAATCTTTTCGATGGTGGAGGTTTGGATGTCGGGAATGTAGCTGCACGGGACGAAAATGTCGCCCTTTGTCGGGTCCGGTTCGCCGACGGCTAAGGTGCAGCAAGATTGCTTGTAGCCCAGCCAGTTGCCACATTTAGTACCAGTGCTGGGAGTGCATTCCATGCCATCGCCGCATGGGTCGCCACCGAGCCCGGCTGGGATTGGGGTTTGGATCTGGATGAGATGGGCTTTCCATTGACCTGCCGACATTTTGTACGATTGTATCGGAAACTAACTAGTAAACAAGTATAAACTTATCAATATAAGTTTTGGGGGGTTTTGAATATGAGGAAAGCTGTTTGACAGTTGGACTAATTGATATCAGAATAGAGAAGGCCAAGGAAATTGGGCTCTACTTATGGTCCTGGCCAACCGCGGGCGATAGGTACTCTTATCCAACCAGATCACTTTCGCAACTCTAAACCCACAACAGACTTGGAAACGCATATCCATTCTAATCACCCCATCTTCCGGCTTGGTACATTTCAGTGGCGCCTAGAAACTGCAAAGAAGAATCCGGTACTCAGTCCAATATCGTGCACTCCATGGATCCATCCGTCGAAAAATCCCACAAAAATCCCACAAAAATCCCGCCAAAATCCCACGGAATCCTCCTTTTATCATGCGAAAGCGCTTCGCCCTGCCGGTTGTGTGCAAATACTATTTGAAATCCATCCCTATTAGGCCCTTTGAGAGACTACACAAGAGCCCGTTGGGATCTCTTCGTTCGACACCGGATATTGGCGGAAGGGATTAAGAGAAGCTTGACTCTCTTGGCACTACAGGGTAGTTAGTGACGCCGAGGTTTGGTGGTGGCGCTGTTGAATTAAGCCTTCTTGGCCACGCACATTTCTCATTAACCGATCCAACGCTTTGATCCTGTGTCTTGGCAGGTTATTAATTTGGCCGGTTCGAAGGAAATACAAGTCATCTCGCCTGTTGGAATGACATTGATGCTTGATATGATATATTATCTGATCCCGTGCGCGATCAGATGTCGTTTTATTTTAGCTTCAATGTTCGTGATAGGCCCGGGTATTGGATCTGAGTTGTGGGAAACCTCATGTTAACTAACACCACATAAGAAAAATTCCAAAATTAAAGAATCAGCTAAAATAACTTGAGATTCTCACCCTATTAATTATTGGTTATCGAAGCGAGGCACCCACTTCAAATTGATGTAAACCTAGTATTAACTTAGCAAAAAAAACAGCATTTATTTATTACGCTCAAATAGAATAACTTTTCGTCCTTTACTCCTCTGTTCATCTCTCGCCGAAATAACATATTTCGTTTTTTCACGATATTTATTCTTAAATTATATAAGAATAACAAATATATGTAGTAGGGGTAGGAACTTAAAATATTATGTTAAAAAGTTTTATAATGGCATATAGTATTTGGTATATTTGGTGTTTGAAGTGTGCAATTGACAATAATAAAGTTTGGATCTTAGAGGAGTGGTGCTTTGACCTAGAGAATGGCTGGTAGGGAAAAGACCTGCTTACTGGGTCTGAATCAATTTTTCCATGTCCAAGTATCCTCCTATCAACGTCCATTTCAAGTGTTACAATTGCCACAACCAAGAGTGCGACATCCACAACAGCAAGAATCACAAACACTACCCAAACCGAGGTTGTTACGACATATCCCTACGCTGTACCCGTTCAGAGTTCTACAAAGGCGCTATTGACTAAAATATATCAACGTGCGGCTGGCCGAAGATTCCGGTACCGTTCGCCTGGCGAGCGGTCGGTTCTAGCATCTGCGATAACGGCATCTGGTATTCATAATATGCTTCGTGTGGATGTGACATGAATAAACAACTAGTTTGATTACGAGTTAATATTACAGGGATAGCAGACTGATGTTAGAGTCTAGCCGAGAGGGTCTTGGGCTACTCCCAGTTCATTATGTGTTTACAGATCGCGTAACGCTGGCAAATAAAAGGTTCAATTTATCACCAAGCCTTCTATAAAGACAAGAACTAAGAACCACAAAAAAGCCCGCATATAAATGCCAATTGATACCTGCGTGCTCAAAAGTCCGAATTGCAATGCCAAATCGATCGTGATCCCTGTATCGAAGTCGAGCTCGAACCAGTCCGGTCGGCAAGGTGCCACAAACTGCGGTGACGTTTCACCTGCAGTTGCGGGTGCCAAGAAAAAGCTTGATCCTGTGGAAACCACACTTCATACGCAACAGAATCCCGAGAAATGTGGGTCTCAGAGACATGACAAAGGCACGGCAGCATCGGGGACCCTTAAAGGCGGCTTGGTCTTGGCGGCTAATTGAGAGTTCGAACCTTTTTCTCGATATTAACATGTTGTTCAGCGACTGTTAACATCGACGGCGATTCAAAATTCGGGAGTTAGACCTCCTCTCTGGACTTTGCGGTAGGCTCGCCCATTTTTCCTCTTCGATTTCAACATGCAGGGCCCCCCTTTTGTCCTTCTTTTCATCATTCTGTTGAGCATCCTCTTCGGAGCTGGCAGGGGACAGGACACTGCGACCAACGGAATCAACTCACCCGTCCACCCTAATTCTACGACGGTTGTCGTAGCCGGCGAGATATATCAGCTCGAATGGCTCAATGTTGCTGGTGACAGTGTTAGTCTCGCCTTAATTTACGTGGACGCCACTAAGGCTCGTACTGGCTGGCCCATAGTCGTTGATATCGCCGATGATATTCCGAATCGTGGAAATTACAATTGGAGCGTACCCTACGGTATCTACTCTTTCAGCCCGAACTCGGTTCTGAGCGCGCTCATGATCACAGTTACGAAGGGTTCTCACCTTGGAGAGGTCAGCTATTCGGATGATTTTATTTTGCGGCAAACAGAGTCGTTTGCCGGTTCGGCCCTGAGTTTCACCGCTTCTAGAGGCTCTTCGACTCCCACAACATCATCGACTCCACCGCCGACATCCTCTTCTTCGTCTTCTTCTTCGCCGTCATCTTCAACCACGCCGCCGTCCGATAGTAGTAACCGCAATCCAGGTTCGAGTCAATCCTCACAAACCTCTCCACCTGCTTCGAGGACTTCATCCACAACCTCCAATTCGATTTCCGATTCGCCGTCTTCCAAATCCGGCAGTAGTAACACCGGTATCATTGCGGGATCCGTGATTGGCGGTATAGCGGTTGTAGTAATTGGTGGACTCGCAGGGTACTGGCTGGTAAACCGGGAGCGAAGAATGCGGGGGGCAGATGCAAGCAAGCCGGCAGCGCAGCCAGACATGCGACCGGATCCTAATAGCCAGTCCATCTGGAATGGTAACGAGACATATTCCTATAATCCGAACAAGAAGACCCCGGATGTCACCGGTGGAATGAGCATACCCGGCTGAAAGAAGAGAGCAAATAAATGCGGTGTGGTGATGGGCTAGTTACAACGGGTCACTTAGCAATTAATTGTTACAGGTAAATCTCGAAAAAATCTGCTAGATCTTGGTGTTCCATATAATTGCGGTACTCGCATGAATGATATACAGTATGATTACAAATACTCAGTGCTTACTTTAGTCCAGTCTGGTCTCAAAACTAAACTATATGTTAATTACTATACTCTTTCTAAAATAGATCAGGGAACTATTTTTTAGTTTATAAACGGTTCAATTTTTTGGCTGGTTTGGTTTTTAGTTTGGTTTACTAAGAACGGTTTGAAATCGGTCCGGTCTTGAACAATACATGGTTCGGTTTTGAGACCGAACCGGACCAAAGCAAGCACTGATCAAAAATTAGTACTTTTTTAATATAAAATGCCGTTAATATAGCTTGTATTTTTTTATATATAATTCTATTAAAAATTATAAAGTCCCCTTTTACAATTCACGCGTTTTTAACAAAATTTAAATTTAATTAAAGTTGTAGTAATATAAATAATGTTCTGCGGTAAAATGTTGTTGAGATTTTAAAAAATGGCTTGCTTATGTGGTGTGGCTTACAGGCCAGTGTTGCGTGTTAATACTCATTCAAGACAATAATCAGTATGTATAGGTAGGGTAATTTAACTAAGGAGCCGAGATATTTCGAGAGTGCGCGCCCAATTTGGTCGTTGTGAGGGAGTTCGACCTCCTATATCTTTAGCATTCTTATTTGCCCCGTTCTCTAGCATCAGCTGTATAATTTCTGGTGTTCCAAACACGGCTGCTTCATGAAGCGGGGTACCCATCCAGCCAGGCCAGTCGCCGTATCCTTTAGCTTCTAAATCAACGCCAATCTCAATCAAAAATTTAATTTCGTTTATATTCTGCCTCTTTATCGCATTGAAAAGAGATCGAGCTTTGTAGCTTTCCGTTGGGTTGTCTAAATTTTGGTAGACGAATTGGTCTGGAACGTTCCATTTCTGTGCAAGACGCAGAGCAATATCTCTGTTCCCCCGCTCCATCGCGTAGAAAAGGGCAGTGCGTCCATAGTGGTCTTTCGCATTCGAATCTACCTCTCCGCTTCCCAACAGATCTCGAACAATCGAATCTTCGCCGCGTAGCACGGCCAGATGCAATGGTGTGCGATTATTATTGGCTTCCGAACCTGCCAGCACTGGTTTTTCTATTAAGTGAACAGATTTGGACTCTGATTGAAGAAAAATATGCTCGCCTGTTTCAATGGTAGATGTCCGATCGTAACCGGGACGGTCTTGGAGGCTCAGCTCATGCCAATGGTTACTAGTTCCTTTAGGACGATGATTGTCTCTAGTTTTCAAAGTAGGAAACATGTCTGACTTGAATGTAAGTACGAGCACTCTTCCTGACTCACAACCAATCGCTACTGATGGTCCCGACACCACAGAGCATAATACTCGATACTCATCGGGTAGCTGCATTATGTCCTGACCGTGACAGGTGATCCAGGACTTGTCCGAGCTCACCCCATACCCGCTCCAGACCTGTATATTAGCGCTGGTTACATTTCCATTGGCGAACCCCAGCGCTGCTTGAACTTCACCCGACATCGGATCCAACACAATATACCCAATATCGGTGGTTATGTAGGAGTTTACCCGATCAAATGATATCTTCTTCAACGGGACAGCCACATTAATAGTCGTAGTACAACTAGCAGTACTAACATCCCATATTCGAAGTGTACAATCTGCAGAAGCTGAGACAAGTATTTTGCCGCCGCCGCAGAAGACAGCTGAACTAACAGAGTCTTTATGATCGTTAAGTATCTGAGTACACTCTCCTGTATTGGATTCCCAAATTCTGATAGTTAGATCTGCGGAAGTAGACGCGAGCCACTTGCCATCATCGGAAAAAATCACTGAGTTAACCCAACCATTGTGGCCATCAATAATCCGTATGCATTCGTATGTGAAAGCATCCCAGATTCTGACCGTTCCATCACTTGATGATGATGCGATATATCTGCTGTTCGGTGAAAAGCTTATTGAACTAACCCAGTCATTGTGGCCCCGAAGAATACCAGCACACGAAGCTGTACTAATATCCCAAACCCGTATTGTACGATCACCTGAAGCGGACGCGAGATATTGATCATTGGGTGAGGATATTATATAATCGACCCAGTCCTCATGACCTTCGAGTACCTTGCAGTTACCAGAGACGATATCCCACATTATGATTTTTCGATCACTCGCAGCCGAAATGAGCAGGTTGTCACTGGGGAATACCAATTGATTAATTGTCTCTCTGTGGCCTTCAAATATTCTTTTGCATGCTCCTGTGTTGGTATCCCAGATCCTGATGGTGCTGTCGTCGGATGCCGAAGCAAGATACTTATTACTCCGTGAGAATGACAAAAGACCAGTCCAGTTGCTGTGACTTGGAGGCCCTTTTGTATTCTTAATTGTAGTGTTATCCCAAACCTTAACCGTTTGATCGTTCGAGGCTGATACAAGGTGTTTACTATCATTCGAAAATGCTAGTGAGTTTACTGACGCGCTATGACCCTGGAAAACCTTTTTGCACTGGCCGGTGATTTCCCAAACCCTGATACTTAGGTCATCCGATGCCGATGCCAGGCAATTACCATTAGAGGAAAATATTACAGAGTTAACCCAGTTAGTATGGCCTTCTATTGTTCGTATACAATAGTAGTTATTGAAGTCCCATATTCTGATTGTTTGGTCACTAGAGGCGGACGCAAGAAGTTGGTGATCGCCGATGTGTGAAACGGCCAGCGCATTGACCCAATCACTATGACCTTCAAGTATGCCGATACATTTTCCTAGGGTTATATCCCAGATCCTTATAGTCCGATCATTTGACGCCGATACGAGGCGCTGGTCGACGCTGCTATGTGGGAGGGCAAGCGCGTTGACCCAGTCACTATGACCTTTGAGTACTTGCACACAACTCCTGTTTTGCAAATTCCAGACTCTAATCGTTCGGTCGGCTGATGCCGAAATGAAGTTATCAGTATTGTGCGATAGTATCACCGACCTAACCCAATCGCTATGACCTTCAAATACATTTATGCATTTAGCTAATAATATATCCCACAATCGAATTGTTTTATCGCTTGATGCAGATATAAGGTACGTATCATCGTAAGAGAAAGTCAAAGATCTAACGCAGTTGCTATGACCTTTGAGTGTCTTCTCATGCTTTCCCGTGGCAGCGTCCCAGACCTTGATAGACCTGTCGCTAGAAGCGGATGCGAGATACTTGTTGTTGGGCGAGAAAGCTACTGATCGGACTGAATCAGTATGGCCTGTGAAAGTCTGCAAACATGAGCTCCACTCATCTTCTACAACTGGGCCTGTTTGAATCCAGGTTGGCTCCTCCTTCTCAAACGACCTTCTTATCAGACAATTTGTCGGGCTGAAGACAAGCGCTGAAGCATATGCCTGAAGGGGAGCATTCTCAATGAGTAATAGATTATGGAGGATGAACCTTCGAGCATCCTCGACCAAATATATCAACTCTGAATCTGTTGGTAATTTCTAAAATAGGTCAGTAGATTATTTAACCCTGGTATATTGTTTATTGGGATAGTTAACCTTCAGAGCTGCCTTAAGCTTCGTAACAGCTACCACACCTTTTTCCATGCGCCTAATCAGGCTCAGGGCCTCAAGCCAATAGACAAAAAATCCTCGAAGAAACTTATCCAATATGCCAGCCTTTCTGAGCTCGTTTGGCCGTAGACGGCTTTTGTCAGCCTCAATGAAATGCTCCACCCAATATACGCATGAATATTTAATGGCTTCAAGAGGGTCGGGATCGGGCTTTATGATTTGATAAATTGATATTCCGGGGTCTTGTTGCGTATAAATATCCCTCTTCAGAGTTTTCATGACTGTCCGAACCGATCGTGAGAAAATTTTATAGTGGACATCGGCAACTGTACTTTGGAATATCTCACTAAGAGCATGCTCGTTTAAATACTCCTTTGCTGACTGATGCACAAAGTATATTGTATGATCGCGAATAGTTAGAAACGATCCACAGAGTCGGACGAAGTCTCTGAGCCATTCAGAATTTTCGGTGATATCTGCAGGAAGCTCTGTTAGGGAAGGAAGCTCCGTTAAAGAAACTGGCTCATGAACAATCATCGCGATGCCGAGTATTTTCTTGCATATCTCCAAATCGTCTTCTTCTGATCGAAGCATTTTTTGCATCATTATTCTATAGAGGGACTGTAGACCGGCGGGGAAAGTACGAAGCTGGGAGAGTGTCTTCCAAGGTTTGATGTGCTTGAGGGCCTGACATACTAGGGCTACCCAAAGGAAGGTATAATCCGCATGTTCTTGTAAATAGTCTCGAACTGCATTTCGCAGTTTCTGGCCGTATTTCTTTTGTGCTGCTAGCTCAGATACTCTATGTTCAATAAAAGTATTGACAGCAGCAGAAACTGACACGCTGCGCTGATCGAGATTGAATACTTTTTTACATTCGATGACCCCTAATACTTCTTCGATTTCAGGCCAGTGACGGCTGGAGACGATCCATTTCACTCGAGTAGACGGCATCAACAGTGTTTTGCAAATGAGTTCCAGTAGCTTTCGGAGACCGGCTAGACACTCATCTAGTGCGTCTACTATCAGATAGGTCGGTGACTCTGTTGGCACCTTTAACATTCCTATTAAAATGCTAGACAATGCATAAAAGTCATCAGGGCTGTCAAATAGTTTTCCACCTGCCAGAGTATATTTCTCCCTAAGGTACTCCATCAATGGTTTTCGCTGGATCGCCAGTGTGTATATTAAGCCTCTGAGTACCGCTGTAGCATTATTAATCCGCGAGTCATCGTTCTGGCAGAAGAAAAATGCTGGAGGTCCGCCCTTGACAGCCCATTCATTGAGTTTGTCGATTATCCCACAAAGGAGCATCGTCTTTCCTTTACCGGGGCCGCCATTAATCCAAAACAAGCTGTTACGACAGTCGTCCCGCCATTGCTCGAAGTCGTGGTTATGCAAAATCCACTCATACGATTTGGTAAGCAAGCCGCCTTTGGTATCTTCAATGCGGGACTTCTCGTTAGAAGGGTCTACAGTAGCGAGACCTTTGAGGCATTCAAAGTATTCGGCTTTGCGGTCTAGAAATGAACTCGAATTAAATCGCTGCAGCAAGGCGATTGTGGAAATGATAGGGATTAGAATAGTTTATCACATTAAAGACAACTTACCGATGCCATACTCATTGAAATGGATACTTTCAGCGATAAACTGTTTGCCACTGCTTGTATTATTATACTGAGTGCCTGTGGCCGTATTGTAGTATATTTCAGGGTTTTCAGCTAGCTGTCGCACAGCCTTTGGTGATGCGCCAAGTTCTGTACTTGCTCTTCTTTTTGAAGCCATTTCATCGAAATACGGTTGATTATATAATGGAATGAGTTTTGCATGGCCTTGTGCAAGATTTATACTGCTTATCAATTGTACAAAACCGAGGATAGTGGGGTTTCGACTTCATGTATATGATATTGACAGAAGTTGTAATGGTACTACATAAATTCACCCTAAGATGATATACCCAGCCTCGCGAGGACTAATTAAAGAGCTGCTGAGAACACCAGCGCCGAGAATGGTATCATCCATAATTTGCTTGACCGCGTTTGCCTTGCCTCATGGTCACGACACTGTATCCGGCGAAGACTAGTTAATTTGAAAGAAAAAGAAAAAAAACTCACATCTGCACGCAGATCATTTCCTGAGAGGATCGCGTACAACCACTAGGAATTCGCGCCGCTTTTGGTTCTTTTACCAGCCATTATTATAAATATGTTAACTTACCCCAGCTACTATAGCGAGCGCGAAATGCGTTGTATTTGCATGACGCCTGCATAAGCTCGAGGCATACCCTTTTGCAGAGCTTGCATTATCACAACTCCATTACACTGCAGATTCTTGAGTATATCGAAGAAAATGACGATGAAATTTTGCGGCAAAGTATTTGAAGATTATATTTTCCCGTGAAAGGACGAATATGATTTTAGAGCTTTTATTTAGGGTACTGTTAACGTAGTTTGATTGGCCGTTTTAAGAACTAACATAGGGGCTTGTAGAACGGGTTTTTCATTAAGCACTTACTTCTACATCCCATTCTAAAAGGCTTGGAACGGTATTTAGGGATTATATTACATCCTACAAAGTTTATTCGCAAATAGAGTGTTGAATATTTTGAAGCCATCCGTCCCCCACTCCTTTTGGCTACTTCGGAATTTGGCTCGGTTTAAGGGCATACATCTTTACAGGTAAAATTCTTCTGGGCAAGCCTTGTTGAACTACTGCATCCAGTAAGTCCAATTCCGCTTGTTGGAATATGTTCAAAAGCTTGCGGTCGTTCCTATAAAAAGCTTTGTTAACGAACTTCTAACCAAATCGACTAATTAACACCTACCTCGTTATTTTGCTGCTCGATTTGTCAATCAAATCGACGCCACGAGTGCTTATATTCTCTTTGATGACAATAATTCCTCTCACTGGTTTGAGAGCGAGCTTACAATTTTCCAAATATTGGATGAATTGCGCATCCGTAAGGTGGCATATAGACCATTGGTTCCATATCAAATCATATTTGATATCTTGTGAAGGGTGCCATTCCTCTAAGCCAATGGTATATATCCCTTGCACACCACTTACATCTTTGAGGTTTTCCGTGAATTTTGCGATTGGCTCTATCACATCAACCTTTTCAGATACATCCAGAAGGAGGCCCCGGGTCACCCTCCCAATTCTTCAGGTCCCAGTGTAAGTTAGCTCTCCAAGGCAACCCTTCAGGAAATTATGACATTTTGCATACCCAGCACCTCCGTCCAAGGTTCTTTCGATAGGACTTAGACCTGGGCTCCTACCAATTCCAAGCTTGGCGAGAAAGGCTCGGGAGCCTTGAAGATCAACCTCCGAAACACTAGAAGACATAGTGCCAAATTCAATCATGGAGTCTAGATCGGCGTCTTTTGCTCCCCAGTACTTTCGACTAAGGTTTTCGTCCATTGAAGAGTCTGGAAGGAGTTTCGGTACATCTGACATGGCTGGGCGTACTAAATTTGTCGGCGTTTAATATTGCGAGTAACTCATAGCTTACAGCAAACCTCTATTTAAGTCTATAAATCCTAAAGTTAGCTTTGTCTCGTAAAGCCAGATGTTTAACAAACAACTTTATATCGAAGAATACTGCGAGCGAATAGAGATGTCTCCTAGAAACCGATGACGATACTACAAGGGGTGCAGCGCACAGACCTTCTAGGCAGTCTGCATATAGCTGCATGTCACTAGATGAAGAAAGGAATACGAAAAATTCTTGCTGCCTATAAACCTATTACCTGGGCTTTGTCGATAGCGTTCAGCCCATCTATGCATTCCGGCTTGAGCCGACTTGAACTGGGAAACTAGGGATCGATAATGATTTATGAAATACAATTTAGCGAACATCGGGGCTTGTCTAATGCTCTCCTAGTAAGCCCACCGAGAGTATATAATTTGAGAGTTTCACCTCGAACTCCGTTACGCTGTCACTAAGCTTAGTAGCCCAAGGTTTTTGGACAATTCCAATATCATACTTCAGAAGAAACAGCCCTACATTTCATCCTCTATACATAATGGGCATCATACCCGACGACTGCGCTTACCACGTTTCTGCGGGCGGCTCGGCCATTGTAGGCGACGGGAATACTGTTCTGACCTATAATAAATTCGGAGTAAAGGTCACTCGTGACTCATCAAAGACGAACTGTTCTGTCTACGTTACGATTGCAAACCCAGTTGGCCAGTACCAAGTAGGCCCGACCTTGCGGAGAGCAGAAATTGAGTGCAAAACAGAACAGCAAGGCGCTATTACCCGTATTTGGATCCACTATGGAGACCGGGAGATATTTAGCAAGGAGACGGCTAACCAGGCCGGGATGATCTCGTTGGATATCGATGAGCCGAAGCCAATTCCGGAGACGTATGGCATTAATATCACCCTCGATTTAGACTTGCCTGCCGAGGATTCAGCGATTCAAATAAATGCCGTCAGTCTGGGATTTGACGGATTAAGGCAGTAGTGACAAAGTATGTTTACATCTTTTATAGCATCGGCCAGTATTTATGTGAAAAATTTATCTGATCCAATTTCATTTAGTAATATTTCGACCGCGCAAATATTGACCGACAGAGCAAAAATATGATTACTACCAGCACATACGTGCTGTGCAGGGAGGCAAAATATCTAGAGATTCTCACATTTAATGACCAATAATGGCAATTTTCGTCTTAGCCGCTATACATCTTATTTCCTTTAGATTATAAAAATTCGTAGCTTATTGGAAATTGTGTAGCGCTTTTCATGTTAACAAAACTGTTGTAAATTCCTTTCCAGTAATACATTTTTATGTTTAAAAGGCTTAAAACGATCGATATAACATACTAGGGTAGTAAAACTTTTAGAATGATGTTGAATCGTCCGCAGGTGTATTATTTCGTGAAACATACCACACAAAGGATCAAAACATGAAATATCGGAAGCACACAGGTATTTTTTCGCAGACTAATATTTACTAATCAGCTAACCCGGGAGACCCGAATCGCTTAATCTTCAAAGGAGAATTTAACTGATTTTGGTGGTACCTCCTACCGACCAATAACAGATGAGAAAAGACTAGCTAAGGGAAACATTGCAGCTCGCTTACTGGGCTGTGCATGGCGGAGGAGAATGAATGAAGCACGAATACCTTTTTTTTTGCCGAGTGATGAAGGGTCTTTACGCCACCCTGCTCTCTTCTATGATAATGCATAACAGCTCCCGTGTGGTGCCAAGATGTAAAATTATTTGCAAGGTTAGAATATCAAATATACTGACGCAGCGTGTTGCATTGTCGATCAACAAACAGCTTGTTAGCCCCCCAAAAAGGTCTGGCATCAGCCGTATTAGAGTTTCAAAAGTGTGGGACCGTACATGCCACAATCATGCATGGTATATTCATTTCTAGAGTCTCCCGGGCGGCTCTTTCCGTTGCGACTTAAAAAGTCCTTGGGCTGAGAGAATAAGGTGCATCTTGTTAGATATGAGTCTAGTGCAGCGTTATTTGATATGTCGTAAGAAGTGTTTATTAGTCGAAGAGCTCTATTGTTTGTATGATATATTGTAGGAGGAATTTCTATGAATTTATTAGTTTTATTATTTGCCGAAATTGCTGTTTTTTAAGGTAACCGTTATTATATCCTGGCTTTTTGCCTATCTTAATAATTTCGGTGAGGCATACGGTATATAGCCAAAGTGATAATAACGATCTCACAAAAGCGTACTACAAAGTGGGCCGGAAAGTTGTCACCATTGAACAACACTGCTCTTGGTCATCGAAGACGAGCTTGTGCGACTCAACATCATCGAGGAACTTATGTACGTGGCTAAGCTATTTGACGATGAGCACCAAAAAGGCTAATTGCTAGAGCAATTACTCCAAGGATTTCGAAGGTAAGCCATTACACCACTATACCAGTGTGCCAAAGCCCCAAGCTACGTAGACTTCCTCCTATTAACTACCCGCCTTATACAGATAAAAGGGAAAGTTCTGGTTTATACGAAGCCGTCTAGACCTTTTAATTTTGGACATCGAGAAAATTACATGATCTCTAATTGAAGGTAGCTCTATCAAAAGTTAATCGAGAGAAGTCAGGTCGGACGGCGTGATAGGGAGCTGCGCAGAAGGATTTGTCCACAAAAGGTACCGAAATAGGAAACCACTTTGTCCAATTAACATGCAGCCGTCTTTCTAACTTACAACATCAATGAGAGCCATTTCCTGTAACTACAGATGATTTACAGTAACGTCCGAGTTTGCATTTTCTTATATGCAAAGAGCCTATAATAAATACTTCTAGGCTAGCTTAACCGAAAACAGGACAAATTTATGTTTCATTACGAGGAGCCACTTCCTCGATTGGAAACTCCTTACTCCTGTCTCCTCTTTTTTATTTTGCTCCGCCCTAAAAATCGTAACTTGGCCATAGTGTGATCCTATTCTCACCCAAATGTCATAGAACTAGCAACGAATTGCTTACCAGCACCACTATTGTTATATTGAGTCCCATTGCTCACATTATGAAACTGATTGCTAGTTCCGTAATGATTAAGATTTACGGACCTGGTAGCGCTCGATGAGTTGACCTTAACAGCCTTTCCCTCGGCCTCCAATTTATTGGGGGCAATCCTATGAAGAAGGTTCTTCGCGTATGCGGCGGCCACCATCGCCGCGTATGGTTGCCATTCTTTATTCTTATGAGTGTCCGCATAATCGCATATACCGCGGATAACCAGACAAGGGAAATGATTCATTAATCCAGCCGCTTCCATTTCAAAACATAAAATATCGTGTTTGGCCGAAAGTCTGTCCCGAAGTGCAGCATCTTTCATTAATTGGTTTGCAGAAGCGATTATACCATAGTGGATTACTGGCTTATCTTGGTCTTCCATTCTTTCAGGACGTAATACTAAATTGGATGGATCACTGCCGCAGATAGCCACACAACCTTTGCGTGTTTCCGAGTGATGGACAACTCCGGATCGGTATAACCTATCGCTAGTCTGTTTTGGGCGCTTATATTTCTGTTGTAATCGTGGATATTTTTTGAAAATGTTATCAACAGCCTCCTCGAGTCTATGGCCGTTTCTCTCGTATTGAGCGTTTAATCCATTTACCGCAGCCCTTAAGAGGGCTGGTGGCTGGTTTAAAAAACCCGTTGTTTGAAAGTTTCGCTCTTGTATGGTTTTGCCGAAATCGTATTGGAATACGCCACCCTTTCCACCGGAAGGAGAACTGACTACTATATCCCCAAGACGAATGTCGTGTTTTAGAGGCGCGCCACCAGCGATACCAACCATCAGGCCAACTCTAATATTAGGGAAACTATGTAGCATGTCCCTTGCAACAACTGCAGCTGAAGATATACCATATTCTCCTCCGGGTAAAACCGCGATGACGACATTATGTTTCCCGATTCGACCTAATGTGTAGTCGTTGTTGTCGTTGATAGACAAATATTCAGGCCCTTCATGCTCCTCGTCGAGAAAACACTGTGCGGCAATATACTCCGTTCCTATAGCGCAAATCCACCCTATCGTATAGTTGTTAGGATTTGACATCTTTGCTCGGGGAGTATTGAAAAATCGATTTTAAAAGGGTGATGTTGGCTATAGCGCCAGCGCCCCTTTGCGGCCTTTTGCTAAGACTTTGGTATAACAAATTAGTTTCCTTAATAGCTTTTACGTTATTGTAGAAGGCTCTCTTTAATCACTCACTCACCACTTTTCCTCAGCTAAAAATCCAACGGTGTGTTATTAACGGAGATGCCAGCCAAGTCACTGGCAATTGATGATCCACACTGTTTGATATTCCAATCAAACCATTCAAACTAAGGAGCCACTTTCTTTTTGCGGACTGGATATAGGTTTTTAGTCTCGGTGTATCATAGCTGTCGAGGAGTCGCCATAATATATGAATTTACTAGGGAGAGGGTATATATCATGCCGCAATGCGAGATGCTTTAAGACCTCACAAAACACTAACATCTATTTGGCGTTGTATGCATGGTTGGCTTTTCTTGTCTTGACTGCAACTCTTGAGCCCTCCTTAGCCACTATTCCAGCCGACCGGCCCGCCCGCCTACTTGCTATCATAGGGTATGTGTATATGCATGTGTATGCGTGTATGTAGTCTGCAGGCGAGAGGCTAGGTGGCCAACTGGCAGGTGAACTGTCAGGCCCATACGCTGGCAAGTACTAGCTAGCTAGCTGGCACACTGGCTGCTGGACGCGTGGTTGTAAAGTTGACGTTGTTAATAGTATTGATGATGATGGCCGTAAATTTTCTGTGTAGTATCGGGTTAATTACCTCTTACGTAGCTTCGTTGAGCTAAGGTACAGTAGATTCTCTCATAACGTATGTCACTGGCTTGCGAAACGCCCTGCCAACGCGAGCCACTTGGCAAAGCACACCAAAATAAATAGTCAAAAAGCTACCTCACAACAACAACAATAATAATTTTATTAAAAAAAAATATATTATTGGATTATTATAATTAGTCTTCTTTTAGACTCAGAGTCCTATTCTATACCCATTATTTTTCAGAAAATTGAGCGCTGAAGTGTATCAGTTATATGTGTTGGAGTTACGGTCTTAGTAAAAAATTGAGTGTTGAAGTGCAGTACTGAAGTATCTCACTTAAATTTCCAAAAAGCGTAATTAAGGTAATAATTATAATTTAAGGTAATTATTTGTTATATTAAAAAAAAATTAACTATAAAAAAACCTTTCTAATAATAAATAAATAAAATTTAATTATAAAATTAATTAAACTTTATTTTATTAATTAAAATTATAGTTTAATAATAATTAGAATTTTGTTGTTGATAGACAATATATAAGCGACCTAGCTAGATCACATGCTACTCAGTAGCAGCTTACTAAGCCGCCTTATAAGGGTAAGCAGAACATATAATCATACTTTATAAAACTTGATCCAATATATTAATCAATTTATTCAATTATATATTATCAGCACCAGTGATTTCTATAAAAAACCATTGATTTAATTAACAGAATCTAATTATTTTCTTTTTAAAAAGCTATATAAATCTATCTTAATTAATATATATAATTAATTTTTAAAAATATCAGGATCTAATAACTATACGTTTAAACTTAATGATATTAAATCCTTGGATAAAATAAATATAAATTTCTTTATATAAAGGAATAAACTTATAAATCATTTAAATACAACATTTAATTATAATTAAATCTTAAGAGATTTCTTTATTAAAGTTCCTTTTTAGAAGCTAGTATTCTATATATTAATAAATATATCTAATTTAAATCCTAAATTTTCGAGATTTACTAGATTTATAAATATAATAATAATAATAGATTCTTCCTTTCTATAAGAGATATTTAAATAAATAAATAAAAAATAAATAAAAAAAGAATAAATAGAGAGTTATTAAAAATTAAATATATAAAATTATTTTAAATAATATATATATTAATATCTATTTAAACATCCTTTATAAAACTTTATTAGAAATAATAGAAATATTTTTAGAGAAATTTAAACAATTTATTTAAATAAAACTAGTTATTTTAGATATTAAATTCCAGAATATCTTTATTTCTTTTAAAAAAAATAATTACTTGATTATTATTGATTTATTTAAAAAGGTTGACTTCCTTATTAATAAAAGATATAAAATTAATATTAATAATTTTTTCTTTTTAGTAAATTTATTATAAAATATTTAAATAGCGCTATATTAAGCTTTTATTAATATTAAAAATATAATAATATTTTATATTAGCAATTACCTATAATAAAAGAAGATTATAATATATAAGAAATTAAGAGATTATCTAGTATCAGTGCTTGCTTTGGTCCGGTCCTAAACCAAAGACCAGACCGTTTGGTGCGTTGTGGTCTGAGACCACTGGTTTTTGATTTAGTTTTTCAGATTGGTTTTAGTTTGGATTTAGTTTTTAGTTTAGAATTGGTCTGTTAAGAAATAATTTAGAACTGGTCTTTGGGTTACTTACTTTTAATATAATATATATTATAAGATAGTTATAATTAATTTAAATAATTAAATAATATTTTTTTATTTATATTTTATATAATAAGTACTATTCTTTTAATTAAATTATAAATTTTAAAAATTTTATATATAAAGTAATATTTTTTTCTTATTCTTAAAATATAAATTATTAATATCAAGATTTAAAAATATTTAAATTAGTAATCTTAGATAAAAACTTCTTAAGATTATTTTTAAGAAATAATGAAGTTTATAAAGGCAATTATATTATATTCTTTATATCTAGAATTATATTAAAAAGAATAATTCTATTATTTCTTTTATTTATTCTATTATTTTTATTTTTTTTATTTCTTTTATCTTTTTTATTATTTTTATTTCTATTTCTTTTATTTTTTTTATTTTTTTTATCTTTAATTTTATTGCTTTTATTTTTATTTCCTTTATTTCTTTTATCTTTATTACTATTATTTCTATTTCTTTTATCTTTTCTATCTTTATTATTTTTATTTCTATTATCTCTATTTTTATTTTTATCTTTATCTCTATTTCTAGCTTTATATAATTAAGGTTTTTTTTTAATTAAAATATTATCATTATTATTTTCTTCTTTTTTTTTTTTTTTTTTTTTTTTTTTTTTTTTTTTTTTTTTTTTTTTTTTTTTTTTTTTTTTTTTTTTTTTTCTTTTTCCTTATCATCATCTAAATTATAAATTATTTTAACTCTACATTTCCTTTTATTAATTCTTTTTATTTTAATATTATTTTACTTTATATATTTATCCTTAATTTAATATTTATTTAATTTATTAGGATATATCATATAGCTCTATATTATTTCTGTTACACCTGTCCCCTATCCCAGATCTACTGGTATAAGGTTCAGCTAGTTTCACTTAAACTTTCTATCTCTTAGTCTAATTACTCAAATCTTAGAACAAGGAAGTATACAATCACTAGAATAACTAAACTAATTAATATAAAAATATAATAATAAAATAAGATATAAATAAGCAAATATCATATTATATAAATAAATTAATTAATAAAAATTCTAAATCTTTATCAATCTTAATAATAATTTTTATATAATATAAAAATAATATATATTATATTTAATAAAAGAATAGCTATTTTATATATTTAGATTAAATAATTATTTTAATTTTTTAACTATATATTAAATTAAATAGCTATCCTAACTTTTTAGCTATATATTAATCTTTTATTTTTTCTCATCTAATAATTATATTTTAAATTTTTTTATTAAATTTATTTATATTTTTTTATAAAATAAATATTTAGATTTTATTTTTTCCAAATTTTTAAATATAAATATCCTATATTATATTTTAATCTAAACCTTTCTTAAATAAATATAGATATTCTAATTTTATAAATATTAAAATATAAGAAATGTTATAGAGTATTAAAACTAAGATATCCCTAATATTTAATTTTAAAAAATGTTTATAATATTATCTTCCTTTTCTAAAAAAAATTTTTATAAGAGAATTTTTTAAATAATCTTATTATATAAAAAATTAAAAATATAGTAGTATTAAATAAATTTATACAAAAAATATCCCTAAAAAGTATTTTTGTATAAGATTTTAAATATAGAAATTTATTTTATAAAAGATTATTTATATAAATAAATATCTTATAAAGAAATATAAAATATAAGGCCTTCTTTTCATAAAAATACTATTCTTTTATAAAAATCACAATTATATAATTAAATAAAATATAAATAAAATTATAATTTATTAAAAAATTAAAAATTAAATTTTATTTTATAAATATTTTTCCTTATTATACGCATAAATAATCAATATATTAAATAAATTTAAATAAAATAATTAAATAAAATCCTTCTTTAAAAAAAGCTTATAATAAAAAGAAGAAAAAAAAACATTTTATTAAAATTATAAATATTAAAAAATTTAAGTATTTTATAAAGAATTTTTATTAATATTATAAAAATAACGATTTTTTATATAAAATTATAAAAGTTAAAAAATATTTAATTTATATATATAATAATAAAAATAAATATAATATTATTCTTAATAAATATTTTCAATCATTTTTTAATTTTCTAATATATAATATTAATCTTATCTTTATAATAAAACAAATTAATAATTTTTATTATAAAAAGATTACAAAATTAAAAAAACTAAAATCTTTTTTAGTGAAGATTCTTTCTAAAGCCAGCAA